>JZKD02S1732091.1:444829-463411 GCA_000966675.3 Picea glauca | reverse complement strand
GGAAAACCAGTTTGGAATATATATGTATATATGAGGAAAGAATAAGATTGAATGCATAAAGTACAATATATAATGGAACCTGATACAATAGCAGCGCAAATAAAATCCCAAAGTATCCAAGTGCGCCCCACATACAAGCTAGAAAAACCACTGAAATTGCTCCAACTACAAACTGTGAGCTCAGATATGAAAACCCCTCTATAGGAATGAATATTTGTTGGATGAACTCCCTCTGCAACTTATCTCACTACAATCTAATGTCTATAATTCCTCCCACAATTGATGCGCCCCAATCTGGCAATGTTCCCTCCTCAGAAGTAGAACCTCTCCACTAAATAAACAAGGGTCGATGATGCAAGCCTCCCTCCATGAAAGATAGTGCCCAAGCTCAAGAATCCTCATGCAACAAACCTCATGATCATCCTCCAAGAGATCCTCTCACAATGAACAAAATAATAATGAATGTTTCCTTCACCCTTTGCACCCCTCTTTGACATCCAAAAGGAAACCTAAGATATGAATGGTGGAAATCATCTCATCTCCCATCTAATCAATGGTTGATATCTCCCCATAAATCTCTAAATCAATAACCCACTTTGGTTTAAGTTTCCTAATTCCACTTTATGTCTCTAATTCACCCCCTTTGTGAATTAATAGTCACTTTTAGGCCAAAAATGACTAAATTTCACTTTAGACAAAGTCAAAGTGAAATTAGAAAAAAGTACAAGGTACAAAGTGTAATGTCCATCCCACATGTGCTAAGGAGGTCAAAAGAACATGGGGAACACCTCCCAAGGTAAAAAACTCACCACTCCCTCTTACCGAGGAAGGTGTTCCTCACCAAGCCCATCTTGTCTAGGAAATAGACATGCTAGCCTCATGGCAGGGCCTTGGTGAGAATATCTACAACCTGGTCATCTGTAGCTACATACTACAACTGAATTGACCCTCTCTGAACCTATCCATGAATGAAGTGGTACCTAATCTCAATATGCTTCGACCGGTCATGAAACAATGGATTCTTAGAGAGTTTGATACAACTCTGATTATCACAGTGAATGACAGTTGGTGACATCTCCTAACCAAATAACCCAACCAGTATATTACAAAACCAAATGGCCTCGCAACTGGCCTGACTAGCCACCATATACTATGCCTTGGCCAAATGCAAAGAAACTGACTTTTTCTTCCGGTTGAACCAGGGAACAAGTCCTGACCCCAAACTGAAGCAACACCCTGAGGTGCTTTTCCTGTCAGCAGCACATCTTGCCCATTCTGAATCTGTGTAGCCAACCAAACTTACTCTATCTCTCCTGACACAGTCTAGGCCATAGTCCACTGTCCCAACAACACATTTCAAGATGTGTTTTTCCCCAACCATGTGAACACTCCTCGGCTCAACCATGTGCTGACTGAGAGTGTTCACTGCAAAACAAATATATGATTTGTTGTTAACCAGATACATAAGTGAACTGATCAACTTCTTGTATATTGTGGCATCCACCAACTCGCTATCTGAAGCACTAAGCTTCTTCCAATTGGTGATCATAGGTGTAGACATGGGTTTGTAGTCCTCCATCTGAAATCTTCTCAAAATATTTGTTGCATACTTCCCCTACCCGAGAAATATGTGACCCTCCTCCTGCCATACCTCCATACCTAGAAAGTAGTGAATCAATTAGATATCACTCATCTCAAACTCTGATGCAAGTCCCAACTTGCACTTAGCTATGAGATCCTCTGCTATAGTAATGAATAAATCATCCACATACAAAATGAGAATGAGCATGTCCTCACCCCTAATGATGAAATAGAGGTTTAGATCAACATCTCTCTTCTCGAAGCCCATCTGAAGAAAATAAGTATCAATGTGTGAATACCAAGATCGGGGAGATTGCTTCGGACCATATAGCACCTTCCTCAAAAGACACACGTGAGTCTCCCTGTCACTCACCTCAAACCCCTATGGTTGATCTATGTACTCCTCCTCCTCAATAAATCCATTCAAAAATGTGGTTTTCACATCCATTTAGTGAATGTGCCAACCCATCTCTGCGGTTATGGCAATGATAGTCCTGATAGAAGTGTATCTCACAACTAGTGTGAAAGTCTTGTCATAATCGACTCCCTCAATCTGTGAGAATCCTCGTGCCACAAAAAAGACCTTGTTTTTCTCAATGCTAACATTTGGAGCAATATTAGTCTTGTACAACCACTTGGAAGTCACAACTAAATTCCCCACTGGCCTCGGAACCACATCCCAGAAATCATTGTGCATAATGGAGTCATACTCCTCTACCATGGCCTCTCTCCAGACCTGATGGTCCACTGCATGCACAAAATATGTGGCTCAGTATCCCTAATCCTCGTCACTAGTGACAAATATGTTCCCAATCTAACTGGTGGCCTTCTCTCTCTGATCTGGCTCTTGGGCTCCACTACATTCTCCTTGGCCTCCTTCAAGGTCTCCTGAAACCATCTAGGTCTCCTCTTCCCTGAGGTGGTGAACGGAGAATTAAGGTCTCTCTTCCCAATATTGACTACCTCAGGACTCGTCTCAACACTCTGAGATCATGAAGTTTGTGCTCCCTCTGAATTATGTGCCCCATCTAACTGAACATGCTCTGAATATGACCCTGAAGTTGTGCATGGTGACCCTGTCACCCCTGATACTGGTGTACTCGAAATCTGAGGTTGTGCTCCCTCTGAGACTGCAATCGGTGACTCTGCATCATCCTCAAATCCAAATCTCGACTTAAGAGATCTTGCAAAATCCCTATCCACCTCAAAGCTGATATCTCTACTCACCACCACTCTCCTAAGTGGAGGAATGTAGATGTGATAGGATTTCAACACTTCTGAGTATCCAACTAGAATCCCTTGCTAGGTTGTGGGGTCTAGCTTTATCCTCCTCCTTGAGGGGAAATGAGAGAAATTCAAGCACCCAAAGATCCTGATGTGCTCAACATAGGGCCTCCTACTAGTGAAGGCCTCCTCAGAATCATCTTCCCCAAAATCCTGTGGGAGATCCCATTCTATAGGTAAATTGTTGTAGCACATGCCCATGCCCATAAGTACAAAGGAAAACTCTGATCATGCAGCATGGATCTCACTGCACCAGTAATGGCCCAGTTCTTCCTCTTGAAAACCATGTTCTGCTGGGCATTGCAAGGTACGGTCATCTGTCTCCTGATGCCATGTTGTGCATAGAAGTCTACAAATTGTCTCAAGGAATACTCTCCCCCGTTATTTGACCACAAGACTTTGATCTTCTTTCCCGATTGGTTCTCCACAAGAGCTTTGAACTCTTGGAACTGTGTGAAGACCTCACTCTTGGCATTCAAGAAATAGATCCAAGTCTTCCTCAAGTAGTCATGAATAAATGTGAGATAGTATTCACAACCACTTAAGGACCTTCAATTCATGGGACCACGCACTTTTGTGTGTACTAAATCCAGTATCCCAGTTGACCTGGTGTCACTGTTGGGGAACAATGCATTGGTAAAATTACGAAGCGCACACCCTCTACACACATCTTGATGCTCAATACTGATCTGTGGCACTCCGGTCACAACCTCTCTCAATCCTCCAAGAGCCCCATGATGTAGGTGGGCCATCCTGTGATGTCATAACTCACATATCTGTCTGTTGTTGTTGCTACTCACTGCCAATGCATGAAGTGGATGAAAAAGTAATCTTAACAGTTTCCCATCCCTCACTCCAATCACCTGTCCTGAGGCAAGTGAAGACCCCTGAGGATGAATCAGTACCTTAGTGGATCTGAATGTCACCTCAAGACCTCTATCCTAGAGCGTGGAAATTGAAATCAAATTATTCTTCATCCCAGGGACATAAATAATATTTGTGAATGATATAGGTGGCATGCCATCTCTCTGAAAGGCAACTGTGCCAACTGCTGCAACTCTGACCACTTTGTCATATCCAAGAGAAATCTCAATCCTGACCTCGGTGTCTCTGAGATAATAAAAATTCTCTTGAAGTCTAGTCATATGGCTCAAAGCCCCACTATCAATATACCAGATATTGGGTGTCGTCTCAACTGAAGTGCAACATATGAGGAAAGCACACTCTCTCTGAAACTATGTCTAAAAATCTATCTCCTTTGTTGTAGTTGGGGTATTTCCCTTCTTCTTTTTCCCATTCAGGCACTATCCAGCATAGTGCCCAAACTTCTTACAAACAAAGAAATTCACTTTTCTCATATCTCTCCTCTAACCACTACCCTGACCAATTCTTCTCTCTCCTCCTCCACTCCCCTGTGGTGGGGCCCCAAACTTGGGACCCTGCTGACCCCCATGGCCATCCTTCTTCTTGACCTTTTTCCAAAGAGAAAAATCCTCCTCACCCTGACTAATCTATTGTTGTTGTTGTCACCGCTGTCCAAAAGCCTCAGCTGCAAGCCTAATATCCTCCTAGATGAAGGCATCCCACATCCTCTCCCATGTAGGCATGACCTCCCTGACAACAATACCATGTACAAATGGACCCCACAGTTTGGTGAAGCTATTCATAGCTTGCCTCACCAAAGAGTTAGGATCAATAACCTCTCCGACAGCTCCAAGATCATCTATGATCTGAGTGTAACGACCAAGGAATGAAGTTACCGACTCATCCTTGAGCATGCAAATGCCCCTGAGTCGGTCATGAAGAACCACCTTTCAGTTCTCATTGGAGCTCTCATACAACTTTCATAAAGATGCCCACATATCGTATGCACAAGTATTCCCCATCAAATGGGGTATGATATGGTCACGAACTGCATCACAAATAGTCATCTTTGCCTTGTTGTTCCTTTTCTCGAACTCTACCACGAAGGAGGGAGCAGTAACAATAATTGGGGGAACAGTTGCCGGGACTATGTCTCATAGCTCTAGGTCCTCTAAGATGAATATCATCCTCGCCTTCCAAGGTGGCCAATTTCTAGCCACTGCTATCCTGTCCTCAACTCGCATCTGAGATGTTGACATGTGTACCAAACTAAAATCCCCAATTGATGCTCACACTGCCAAGGAAAACACTGTCTCACTCCTGTCAACACATGTGTGAAAAGAGACAAGTGTAATCTGACCTCACTCCTAACAAAATAGGTGTGAAAAGAGGTCAATTCAAATCAGCCTCACTCCTACTGCATAGGTGTGAAAAGAGACTGATGACTAGTGCCAAAATCTTCCCAACTGTCCTCCGAAAAAATCTTCCCTCTAACAACCACTGAAAGAGTCAATGGATGTCCTCAAAAATCTGCCAAGAAGATGTATATCACGGCCAACAAAATGTTGTCCCAACTGCTCAAAATTCCAGCCACCTCAACTTTGATACCATGAAGATTTTCAGGTCCTATCAAGATTTCCGACTGGGTCTATATTTGACCACAGTTAGGTTCTAAGTTTTAACTGCCAAATGTAGTATATTTTTTTTTCTATAACAGCCAACAGTCCAAGAACTTCTTGCTGATTTGTTACAGTTATATTTACGATTTTGGGTGCTCTAGCATGTAGTGTTAGTGACCAGATGTTAGCACATGCATACCAAAATAAATACAACACACCTATAGATCTTTACAACTGAAAATAAACATATCTAAGAGACTAACACATGCATTTTTGTACACAGGTATTTTTGGTCAACATGACCCTGGATAAACCCCCCCCCGGGGAAAACCAGTTTAGAATATACATGTATATATGAGGAACGAAGAAGATGGAATACAACAAGTACAATATATAATGGAACCTGATACAATAACAACCCAAAGTGAGCTGATATATAATCCCAAAGTCTCCAAGTGTGCCCTAAGAAGGTGTGCCCCACATACAAGATGGAAAAACCACTGAAACTGCTCCAACTGGAAACTGTGAGCTCAGATATGAAAACCCCTCCACAAGAATGAAGCTCTGTTGGATAACCTCCCTCTACAACTGATCTCACTGCAATATGATGGATAGAATTCCTCCCACAACTGATGTGCCCCAATCTGGCAATGCACCCTCCTCAGAAGTAGAACCTCTCCACTAAATAAAAAAAGGTAGATGTTGCAATCCTCCCTCCATGAAATCTAGTGCCCAATCTCAAGCATCCTCATGCAAAAAACCTCATACTCATCCTCCAAGAACTTCTCTCACAATAAACAAAATAAGAATGAATGCCTCCTTCACCCTTTGCACCCCTCTTTGACAACCAAAAGGAAACCTAAGATATGAATGGTGGAGATCATATCATCTCCCATCTAATCAATGGTTGAGATCTCCCCATAAATATCTAAATCAATAACCCACTTTGGGTTAAGTTTCCTAAGTCAACTTTATGTCTCTAATTCACCCCCTTTGTGAATTAATAGTCACTTTTAGGCCAAAAATGACTAAATTTCACTTTAGACAAAGTCAAAGTGAAATTAGACAAAAGTACAAGGTACAAAGTGTAATGTTCATCCCACATGTGATAAGGAGGCCACAAGCACATGGGGAACACCTCCCAAGTTACAAAACTCAATATTTTATGGCCTACTACAATGCCTCTGGGGATATCAACTGGAGCAACTGAATGAATTGGATCAATGGTTGTATCCCTCTAAACTACTAACGGGGAGAATTTATTGTCTCTTCCTTCTTCTCAAACAGTTTGACTCCCTCTGATGTCTAAAGGATAGAAATCTTCATTTTTCCATGTTTCTAACTTGGAGACATCTCATGTCTTCTCAGGTCTTCTACTGACTCTACAACACTTGTTGGCCTCTCATACTAGGATAATAACCAGGATGAAATCCCATAGGGATAGCAATCAAAATGGCCTCCTCTATTGGGATAGTAACCAAACAAGAAAAAAAAGGACTCTGGTACCAGGGATAATGGTCCAAGTCACGAGGGATCCCACACCAGGAATAACACCCTTCATAAAAAATGCAAGCAACTACAGGTTAATCAAATAAGGAAAGTAGTACACAAACTTACCCTAGTCTACAGTCATGCTCAATCTTGTATTTATTTTTAGAGGAAGTAATCCTCATCTCTCACGTCTTCAACCTTCTGAGTTGGGTCTGGACCCATGTCAGCAGTGGAAGCATATTGTCTTTCTTTCTTCCGATTAGGACAATTTCTCAGAGTATATCCGTACTTGTCAGATCTGAAGCACTGGACCTTTGACATGTATTTTCTATGATAACCTGAATCCTTCTCATATTTTATTGTTGTCCTTAAGTTTCTTTTATTTCTTCCTCCTTTCTTTGTATTAAGTGAAATAGAATGATTTTCATCGTGATGGGAGTCTTCCACTCCTCTAGCTATAATTCTTATTTATTCCTGGGTACAGTCTATCCATAGACGATAAAAAATAGGTAGTTGTTCTCTACCACTGATACTTTGAAGAAATGGTTCCCAATGTTTTGGAAGATTATTGAGAGTAGAAAAAACAAGTTCTCTATATGATATTATTTCTCCAATGGAACCTAGTTGATATCTAATCTATGACATCTTCATTAAGAAGGTAGCCATGATGTCACCTTTTGTCATCTTGATATTTTGAAGTTGGCCCTTCAATGTAAGCGCTCTGAGGGTGTTATTAATCTCAAACATATACTTCAATGGTTCATATATTTCATAATTTGTCTTCATGTTGGAAATATGAGGCAGGAGATGATTTCTTACTGAGTAGATGATTATCTTTCTTTCCTTGACATCATCTTCCTTCTTTTCTTCCTTCTCTTCATCTGTAGTTGTCTCTGGTTAACGTTTTTGCATAACCCACAATAAATATTCCTCTTCAAGGGTGACCTGAAGTCTTGACTTCTAGGAACTAAAGTTTCTTAATCCATCAAGCCTATCCTCCACCAAGGTTTTGTTCACCATATTTTCAGATTCTTCACAACCCCTTGCCAACTAGGATAGAAAACCTAACAACTAGGATAGGCTAGAAAACTTAGGTTTTGTTGGGCTTATCACTACCAACAATAATCCTTGGAGTTAGGAAGAACATTGGTAAGCTTGAAAGATTCTTCAATGAGCTATAAAAACCCTAATACCAAAAATCTATAGAAAATTGTGGAACCCTAGAAACCCTAGGGCCAAAAATCCAAAATTCTCGAAATTTAACTCTAAGAGTATCTCGAGGTGCGCTGAAGGAGTTCATACTCTATTATTCCAATTTTATCCCCAACATCCAAGTATTAAGTGTTGGAACATCAAAACAAGAGAGGGTCGTATTGAATTGCATAAACCCTAGAAGCCCATACAGATTTACAAAAAAGGAGGATGGATGGCTTTAATGTGGTGCAATGGGTTCTTCAAGATCTATGATCTGAAACCATGTTGAATTTTCACTATGCTAGGATCAAGCATGAGGTTTATTTCATTTTAGTCATGTACTTGAACCCTAAACAAATGCATCTACACCATTCACAATTGTTGCAATAACCAAGATCACAAGAAGAAATACCATGCACATGAACACAATAAATATAATGGGAAAACCCTTCTCAACAAGGGAGAAAAACCCAGCAATCCTTTTCTATATTCTCAAGAGAATATTCTCCAACCATGAAACCTTATTGCACATAAGAGGGTGATCTACTACCTTTAAACTTTCACCCAAGAGAGGTGCACACTTCATCCCTAGAAGATGTACCTGCTGAAATTTGCAAATGACAAGTGACTTGTCTGTTTCCTCAATGGGGAAATCACATTTATTTATACTAGACTGGATATACCAAAAATGGTGTCTATTGGAACCATAGGGATGACCTCAATAACTCATAAAATAATTTATTAATACAATAACCATTAATTATCTTTCACATATGGTGGAGCTGACCTGTACCCTTTACATCACAACTAGGGTTACAAGTAAATCCTAGTCTTAGACAATATAGCAAGGGATCTCACACATCCACTAGTTCTCAGCCACTAGGGGCATGTCCACCTATGCTAATTCATAAGGAAGTCCTTCTCAACAGTTCTCTATCCCATAGAGTCCACGGGAGAATCATCTACAGTACCATCTTAAGCTTCAATCAACTGAGTCCACAAGGCAGGAGACCACAAGACATAACAACTCAGTCCAGAGTCTGATGCACACCCATGATATGGGCACCTTCATGTTAATGTTTATGCCATTATTATAGTTCTTTGCATTTCAATAGATAAGAGCATCATAAGAACAAGATCACTCAGAAATACATATTCACAAGAGACACAACATTTATCCTGGGAAACCCTCTAGGGGAAGAAAACCCAACAAAACTTCCTTATCATAAATTTCCAATACAATTCTCAAGAGATAACTCAAACCAATACATATAGTCCTCCCAAAAAGATGCACCACTCTTCTTCTTCTCTCTCCAACTGGTAATTGCAGCTTGCCTCATAAGAGAATGAGCAAGTGAGTTGTGTGATAAAGTGAGGTTCTAGCCTCCTATATATACAAGACTGGGACGTGTGAGAGGGTTTCACTGGCAGGGTCGACCTCTCACTCTGGGTGGGTAAACCCACCTTTAAATTAGTTCTGGGTCTCAATAATAACTGCTAGGGCCAACTTCCTATTCTGCCCATAATAATTGTCCGATGACCAATCTGCAAAAGGGGATTTGGTCATAATACAATTACCGACATGATTAATCCACAATGAGGATTAATCTTAATAATAAAATAACAATAATAATAAGAATACTCTTCGCAGTTACATTATTTCAACACTCCCCCTTAACAAGAAGGGTCTTCTTCAACAGCATCAGGTGAGAGAGGTATGCATCATCAGTGGCATCAGGAGGACAGTATTGTCAATATCATCTTGAAACATTGGCTAGCATATTTACGAGTCATCGGAAGTTTTCTTCATCGGAAGCATCATCATTCTCGAAAGAATGTTGTCATCATCTGCATCAAATGTATCAGTAAAAATGATACCTCATCACAACACTAGACTGGCACATCACAGTACTACACTAGCTCAATGTCACAGTGGTTAAGCTGGTAGCTCAGTGTCAGTCACATCTTGCTTTACGTCTAACAACAAGGTTAGAAGAAAGGAATCATCTTGCTTTACATCTAACAACTAGGTTAGAAGCAAGGAACACATCATCATCTCTCTTTACATCTAACAACTAGGTCAGAAGCAAGGAATCATCTTGCTTTACGTCTAACAACGAGGTCAGAAGCAAGGAACACAACAACATCTCGTTTTACGTCTAACAACTAGGTCAAAAGCGAGGAATCATTTTGCTTTAGGTCTAACAATGAAGTCATAAGCAAGGAGCACATCAACATCTCTCTTTACGTCTAACAACTAGGTCAGAAGTGAGGAATCATCTTGCTTTACATCTAACAATGAGGTCAGAAGCAAGGAACACATCATCATCTCGTTTGCAGAACATGTGGCAATGTATTCTACTTCCACTGTGCTGAGAACAATACTGGATTGCTTCCTTCTCTGCCATGAGATCATGGCTGACCCCAAACTGAAACAGCATCCAGAAATGCTTTTTCTATATGCAATGCTTCCTACCCAATCTACATTAGTATATCCACTCAATGTGAAGTCATTATCTCCATCATAGTTGATATCATGATCCATTGTACCTTTAAGGTACCTCATCACATGTTTTGCAGCCACTAGGTTAACACGTCTGGGCTCTACCAGAAACTGACTTAAGGTGTTCACTACAAAACATATGTCTGGTCTGGTGTTCGTCAGGTACATCAGTGATCCAATAATCTGTCTGTACAGTTTGGCATCTATCAAGTCTGACGAAGTATCGACCAACAGCTTCAACTTCGCTTACATGGGTGTATTCATTGACTTGCATTCTAGCATGTTGAATCTCTTTAGGATTTCAACCGTGTACTTTCCTTGATTAAGGAATATCATTTCTGGACTCTGCCATACCTCAAGACCTAAGAAGTAATGCACTAGGCCAAGGTCTTTCATTTCAAATTCTGCAGCAAGTCTCTGTTTACATTCAACGATGAGATTTTATTCTCTAGTTAATAATAAGTCATGCACATATAGTAGTAAGATTATCGGTTCATTATCCATAATTTTGAAGTAGATATTTGAGTCTGCTTTACACTTGGTAAAGCCTAAGCTCGTCAATAAACTATCTATACAACCATACCAAACTCTGGGACCTTGCTTCATTCTGTATAAGGCTTTCTTCAATCGGAAGACATGAGACTTCCTGTCTTCAACCTAAAATCCTTGGGGTTGCTCTATATACACTTCCTCTTCGATAACACCATTTAGGAAAGCTATCTTCACATCCATCTAGTGCAGCTTCCATTTCATCTTGGCGGCAAGAGCTATAATGGTTCTAATTGAAGTGTATCTGGCCACAGGAGCGAATGTCTCTTCATAATCAATGCCTTCCTTCTGTGAAAATCCACGAGCAACAAATCTTGCTTTATATTTATCAATACTTCCATCAGTAACATGTTTTATTTTGCAGAGCCATTTTGATGATACCACATCCTTACTTTTTGGTCTGGGAACTATTTCCCAAACATCATTCTTTATTATGGATTGGTATTCCTCTATCATGGCATCTTCCCATTCCTTCTTTTGAATGGCCTCTTCAAAGCATGTAGGTTCTTCATCAAGTAGATTGCACATCAAAGNCGTGTAACTGGAGAATGGCTTTGGTCTTTTCACCTGTCTTGTGGTTCCTTCTGGAACACCATACTTCTTTCCATCTTGTATAAGCTCTCTTCCCCAAGTAGGCTTTATTTTATGGGAGAAGGTCATATGAGAAGGTTTTTGAAATTCTGATACATCATGATCTTCAGGATTCTCCTCATCAGGGGAAGTTACGACTTCCCTTATAGGTTCTGCAGTTCTGGGAACTTCCCTCATGGATTCTGTAGTCCTGGGATTTACAGGTTCCTCTTTATACATTTCTTCAAGCTAGCATCTTCTTGATTTATTAAGTGTTTATTCTTCATCAAATCTCATGTCCCTTCTAATCTCAATATGGTAGTGACTAGGTATGTATATTCTGAAGGCCTTGGATACCTCATAGTATCCCATGAATATTCCCTTCTTTCCAGATGGTTCCAACTTGTTTCTTTTCTCTTTCGGTATATGACTAAACAATGGATGACCAAATATTTTGAGATGGCTTACCTCTGGATTCTTTCTGGTGAACTTTTCTTCTGCGGTCTTGAACCCAAGTGCACTATGGGATAATCTATTCTGCACATAAAAAACTTCCATTGATGCTTCTACCCATAAGCACATAGGAAGATCTTGATCGTGAATCATGGTCTTTACAGCTTCCATAATTGTTCCGTTCTTCCTTTCAGCTACACCGTTTTGTTGGGAATTATAGGGAGTAGTGAGTTCCCTCTTGATCCCAACATCTCTGCAGAATTTCATGAACTCCTTTGAGGTATATTCTCCTCCATTATCTGACTTGAGTATCTTAATCTTTCTTTCGGAAAGATTCTCTATCAAGGCTTTGAATTCCTTGAATTTGCTGAATACTTCATCTTTAGATTTTAATAAATATATCTAGGTCTTACGAGAATAATCATCAATAAATGATACATAGTATACATACCCACTAATGGAGGATGATGCAATTGGGCCACACACATCTGAATGAATGACTTCCAATACTCCTTCTGCTTTGCTGTCCCTTTTTGGAAAAGGGTTCTTGATGTTCTTCCCTTGCGCACATCCATTGCATATGCCTTCCTGATCAACCTTGAGTTCTGGTAAACCTATGAAAACTTTGCATAGGTATGGTAGCGCCTTGTAGCTGATGTGGGCCAATCTTCTATGCCAAAGTTCACATGAGTTTTCGATGGCATGGGTCATGGCGGTTTTGGGGTGACCCTTCAGCTTATATAAGCCATTTTCTTCACTTCTAATGACGATTTCTTCATTTAAGGTTTCTCCCTTAGCCCACATAAGAAATTCTCCATCTATGAAGGCAACTCTATAGCCTTTATTGTCTAAAGCTGACATGTAGAGTAAGTTCTTCTTTAGGCCCGGTACATAGAGTATGTCCTTCATTGTTATTGAGTTTTCTGAATCTAGCTTGTAGTTTGATTCTCCTATTCCCTTGACGGGATATTGATAATGATCTCCAAGAGTTACTTTCTGAGAAAACTTCTTTTCTGAAATACAAGAGAGAGTATTTTTCTTACCCGTCATGTGTTTTGATGCACCTCTATCAATGAGCCATGTGTCCTCTCCAAGTGATACAGATCCTGAGAGAGCTGAGATCAAGACATGGTCCTTAATCATCTTCATAGGTGGTTCTTCATCTTCGGCTATGTGAGCATGTTGCCTTTTATGCTTCCTCTTGTATTATTCTCTTATGACGAGACATATTTTCACCTTGTGTCCCATCTTATCACAATGATAGCATTGTATAGATGAGAGATCACGTCCCTTGCATTGTCCTTTCTTCTAAAAATTTCTTGAATGAGATTCTTGGTTGTTGAATTTATTTGATGGTTGCAGTTCTCTATGAGACTCCCTTTGAAGTACAGTTTCTTCCTTCTTCCTTTTGTATGAGTAGCTAGGGCTTGATCATCATCCCTTGCTAGTAGTGCTTCATGGTTGTCTACCCTTGTCTCTTCTTGGATGCATTCTTCCCATAGGCCTTCAAACTGTAGTTTCTCCTTTCTACCACATACCAACTGGATGAAAGCATCCCAAGGTCTTGCGAGACCATTTAGGGTTGTTATTATGAATTTGTCTTCATCGATGGTGTCTCCAATCGCTTTTAACTGTTCTTTTATTTCTGAGATTCGGGAGAAATATTCTTGAATCATTTCTCCTTTCTTGATTTTGGTATTCTTCAATTGAGATCTTAGATTCATATTTCGATTGATGTTCTTTCCTTCATATAGTTTTCTTAGAGTGTCAAACATCTCCTTCGTAGTTTTCTTGGACGATACATATGGGATCAGGTGGTCTTTGATTGAATCTGCAATGATTCTTTGAGCCCTGATTGAGTCCCTCTGATGCTTCACTTTCTCTACGACATCTTCAGGTTCCTCCACTTCTTCTTTAATAAATTTTGCTAGGTCATTCTCTGCAAGGATCAGACCAATCCTATACTTCCAGGCACAAAAATTGTCTATGCCTTCTAGTTTCTCAACAAGCTTGGTGCTTGCAGACATCTTGTACTTGAGGCTATGAAAATGACCAAAAATTGAAAATGATTAAAGTCAAATTTTGACCTTACAAGGAGTTGCGCTTGCCTGAGGCGACTAGCCTGGTGTCCTTATATCTAAGAAAATCCAATTTTTACCTTGTCAAATCTGATCTGTGGATTTTTGGACTGGTGCTTCTAGTACTTCTGGTACTCTGGTACTTCTGGTACTGGTTTTCTGGTATTTCTGGTACTTTTTTGAAGCTAGGGTTTCACTTTCTAGGAGATCCAGCCACTGAAAAGGTGCACTCTACATACCAAATTGATCCTTGGGGGAGGGCATAGCTTTCTACGTGGTTAGGGAGCTGAAAATATTCACTTGTGCAAAACCCTAATTTTTGGGTATGGTAATAGTGATGTTTTTCCTCTTGCAAATTGTGCTTACTTCAGGTTGGCTCTGATACCATGTTAATGTTTATGCCATTATTATAGTTCTTTTCATTTCAATAGATAAGAGCATCATAAGAACAAGGTCACTCAGAAATACACATTCATAAGAGACACAACATTTATCCTAGGAAACCCTCTAGGGGAAGAAAGCCCAACAAAACTTCCTTATCATAAATTGCCAATACAATGTTCAAGAGATAACTCAAACCAATACAAATGGTCCTCCCCAAATGATGTGCCACTCTTCTTCTCCTCTCTCCAACTGGTAATTGCAGCTTGCCTCATAAGAGAATGAGCAAGTGAGTTGTGTGATAAAGTGAGGTGCTAGCCTCCTATATATACAAGACTGACACATGTGAGAGGGTTTCACTGGCAGGGTCAACCTCTCACTCTGGGTGGGTAAACCCACCTTTAAATTAATTCTGGGTCTCAATAATAACTACTGGGGCCGACTTCTTATTCTTCCCATTATAATTGTCCGATGACCAATCCGCAAAAGGGGATTTGGTCCTAATATAATTACTGACATGATTAATCCACAATGGAGATTAATCTTAATAATAAAATAACAATAATAATAAGAATACTCTTCACAGTTACATTATTTCAACACTCCCCCTTAACAAGAAGGGTCGTCCTCAACAGAATTAGGCGAGAGAGGTTTGCATCATTAGTGGCATCAGGAGGACAGTATTGTCAATATCATCTTGAAACATTGGCTAGCATATTTAAAAGTCATCGAAAGTTTTCTTCATTGGCAGCATCATCATTCTCGAAAGAATGTCATCATCATCTGCATCAAAATGTATCAGTAAAAATGATACCTCATCACAACACTAGGCTAGCACATCATAGTACTACACCAGATCAATGTCATAGCGGTTAAGGTGGTAGCTCAGTTTTAGTCTAATCTTTCTTTACGTATAACAAAGAGGTCAAAAGAAAGGAATCATCTTTCTTTACATATAAAAACTAGGTCAGAAGCAAGGAACACATCATCATCTCACTTTACGTCTAAAAACTAGGTCAGAAGCGAGGAATCATCTTGCTTTACATCTAACAACGAGGTCAGAAGCAAGGAACACATCAACATCTCGCTTTACATCTAACAACTAGGTCAAAAGTGAGGAATCATCTTGCTTTATGTCTAACAACAAGGTCAGAAGCAAGGAACACATCAACATCTCTCTTTACGTCTAACAACTAGGTCAGAAGCGAGGAATCATCTTGCTTTACGTCTAACAACGAGGTTAGAAGCAAGGAACACATCAACATCTTTCTTTACATCTAATAATGAAGTCAGAAGTGAGGAATCATCTTGCTTTACGTCTAACAACTAGGTCAGAAGCAAGGAATCCACAGTGTCATGCTTTACGTCTAACAGCGAGGTCATAAGCAATGACTCATCTTGCTTTACGTCTAACATTGAGGTCAGAAGAAAGGAACACACACCGTCGTGCTTTACGTCTAACAGCGAGGTCAGAAGCAATGACTCATCTTTCTTTATGTCTAACAGTGAGGTCAGAAGTAAGGAATATATATACTCCCCCTTTCAGGGAGGGTCCTTTCGGACTATACCAAGCTTATCTCGAAAGTGTTCAAACTTTACATGAGATAGAGGCTTGGTCCACACATCAACAACATGTTCATCCATGCTAATGTACTGGAGCTTCAAGGCTCTTCTTTGTACCATGTTGAATATGACATGATAGTGGATCTCTATGTGCTTTCACCTATCGTGGAATACAGGATTCTATGTCATCTTTATGCATCTCTGGTTGTCACATAGAATCGTGGTTGCTCTCATCTCCAAGTCAAATAGGCATGTCAACAACTTTCGAAGCCATATAGCTTTGTATCTAGAAGAACATGCGGCAATGTACTCTGCTTCATCTATGCTGAGAGAAATACCATATTGCTTCCTACTCTGCCACAAGATCATGGTTGATCCCAAACTGAAACAACATCCGAAAGTGTTTTTTATGTCTGTAATGCTTCCTGCCCAATCTGTATCAGTATATCCATTGAATGTGAAGTCATTATCTCCATCATAGATGAGACCATAATCCATTGTACCCTTAAGGTACCTCATCACATGTTTTGCAACTACTAGGTGAACACGTCTGGGCTCTACCAGAAACTGACTTAAGGTGTTCACTGCAAAATAGATGTCTAGTCTGGTGTTCGTTAGGTACATCAACAATCCAATAATATATCTTTACAGTGTGGCATCTATCAATTCTGATGAAGTATCGACCAACAACTTCAGCTTTGCTTCCATGGGTGTATTCATGGAATTGCATTCTAGCATGTTGATCTCTTTAAGATTTCAACCGTGTACTTTCCTTGATTAAGGAAGATCCTTTCTGGACTCTGCCATACCTCAAGACCTAAGAAGTAATGCATTAGGCCAATGTCTTTCATTTCAAATTCTGCGGCAAGTCTCTATTTACATTCAGCGATGAGCTTAACTTCTCCAGTTAAGAATAAGTCATCCACATATAGTAGTAATATTACTGGTTCATTATCCATAATTTTGAAGTAGATATTTGAGTCTGCTTTACTCTTGGTAAAGCCTAAGCTCGTCAAGAAACTGTCTATATGGCCATACTAAGCTCTGGGAGCTTGCTTCAATCTGTATAAGGATTTCTTCAATCAGAAGACGTGAGACTTCCTGTCTTCAACCTCAAATCCTTGGGGTTGCTCTATATACACTTTCTCTTCGATAACACCATTCAAGAAAGTTGTCTTCACGTCCATCTGGTGCAGCTTCAATTTCATCTTGGCAGCAAGAGCTATAATGGTTCTGATTGAAGTGTATCTGGCCATAGGAGTGAATGTCTCTTCATAATCAATGCCTTCCTTCTGGGAAAAGCCACGAGTGACAAATCTTTCTTTATATTTCTCAATACTTCCATCAGCAACATGTTTTATTTTGAAGAGCCATTTTGATGATACCACATCCTTACTTTTTGGTCAGGGAACTATTTCCCATACATCATTCTTTATTATGGATTGGTATTCCTCTATCATTGAATCTGCCCATTCCTTCTTTTGAATGGCCTTTTCAAAGCATGTAGGTTCTTCATCAAGTAGATTGCACATCAAAGCCATGTAACTAGAGAATGGCTTTGGGCTTTTCAGCTGTCTTGTGGTTCCTTCTGGAAAACCATACTTCTCTCCATCTTGTATAAGATTTCTTTCCCATGTAGGTTTTCTTTTATGGGAGAAGGTTGTATGAGGAGGTTCTTGAACTTCTAAAACATCTTGATCTTCAGGAGTCTCCTCATCAGGGGAATTTACGACTTCCCTTACAGGTTCTGTAGTTCTGGGAACTTCCCTCACGGATTCTGTAGTCCTGGGATTTACAGGTTCCTCTTCATACATTTCTTCAAGCTGACATCTTCTTGATTTCTTAAGTGTTTCTTCTTCATCAAAGCTCTCGTCCCTGCTGATATCAATATGGCGGTAACTAGGTATGTATATTTTGAAGGCCTTGGATACCTCATAGTATCCCACAAATATTCCCTTCTTTCCGGAGGGTTCCAACTTGTTTCTTTTCTCTTTCGGTATATGAATAAACACTGGACAACCAAATATTTTGAGATGGCTTACCTTTGGCTTCTTTCCGGTGAACATTTCTTCTGGGGTCTTGAACCCAAGTGCACTATGGGATAATTTGTTCTACACATAAACTGCTGCCATTTTTTCTTATGCCCATAAGCACATAGGAAGATCTTGATCGTGAATCATGGCCTTTACAACTTCCATAATTGTTCTATTCTTCCTTTTAGCTACACTGTTTTGTTGGGTATTATAGGGAGTAGTGAGTTCCCTCTTGATCCCAACATCTCTGTAGAAGTTCATGAACTCCTTTGAGGTATATTCTCCTCCATTATCTGACCTAGGCATCTTAATCTTTCTTTCGGAAAGATTCTCTATCAAGGATTTGAATTCCTTGAATTTACTGAATACTTCATCTTTAGATTTTAAGAAATATATCCAGGTCTTATGAGAATAATCAT
>JZKD02S1732091.1:399222-435864 GCA_000966675.3 Picea glauca | reverse complement strand
AGAACTCTGAAAACGGATCATGGCTCATCTGGGCATGACCTCTTCTACATGTGGCCATAAGCTTCCCTGAGCTTATCTTTGGCAAAAACACCTGTAAAAGTCCTCAACAGCCTCTGAAACCTGTCCCAATGTGTTCAGATCATATCAATTAGCCAAAAATGTTTATTCAATCACAGAAAACAAACATAGGCTCACCAAAACATGTCCTCCATCAATGAGGGCTTCAAAGTCCCTGGAGCTTCCTAAAACTTCAATGGTGAAAGCCCTACATAAGAAGTCTTCAAATGGCCTTGATAACAGTGCCAATGGATTCAAGACATCCAAAAACCCCTAGCTGGGCTTTTACGACACCTCAATCGGCCAAACAATGAAGAAGATAGGCCTCCTGCCATTCTCTTCCTCAAGTTTGTTGTCTCTGCATCTACAAAACGCACCCTTGTAAAATGAACCTGGCACACACGCAATAAATAGCATGAAAACCCAACACACGTGTGAAACTGAATAACTGTGCAAACTATAGTACGGTTAGGGCACCTCCAGCCCCTAACCGCCTAGCACCTGGGCACATAAAGGGTCATATGACCTCGCGCATAAACAAAAGGGCTGAGTCCTTTTAAAAACCAAGTCGTATGGGTAGGCACCATGGGACCGTGGCTAAGTACGTTGTAAAAACCCGCTCGCACAACAAGTAATAAATGGTGGTCATATATATATATATATATATATATATATTCATGCGACTGGGGCTAGGGCTAAGCCCCAGCCCGGACGCGCCCCATATAACATTTCATTGTAATTTAAATAAAATTTAAACCATCCTTTAAACAAGGACCACCGCATGGCGCGCCGGTTGAGCAGCCATTGCCAAAACTTTGGACTATGGGGAGGTTCACGGTTCAAATCCCATGGACTCATAAAAATTTTAAACAACAAACCATTAGCCAATAAAGGGGTGCCACGTGGCAGCCCATGACTGGGCCACGTGGCACCATAACATTTGCCAAGAAATTGCCACATGTCGTCAATTGATTCGCTCAAACCTGCCAATCAGAAACTACCACATCATCACCTGCCATGTCATCATACAGTCACCACATCAGCATGTATGGACTCTTCCACATCATCGTACGGACTCTGCCACGTCAGCCTGTATGGACTACCCACTTAGCGTCCTTTTTTTTCCCTGTTTGACGATTCGGACAGATCGCGATATCTCTCACTCCCGACGTCCGTTTGAGACAAAATGAATTGGATTGGGTTTGCAACAACGAGTCCTATGCTCACATTCATTTTGAGCCAATTCTGAGAAAATTGATTTTTGAGCTAAAATTTGACCCCTGGTCCAGATTTTGATCACTCTCCAACTGGTAATTGCAGCTTGCCTCATAAGAGAATGAGAAAGTGAGTTGTGTGATAAAGTGTGGTGCTAGCCTCCTATATATACAAGACTGGCACGTGTGAGAGGGTTTCACTGGCAGGGTTGACCTCTCACTCTGGGTTGGTAAACCCACTTTCAAATTAATTCTGGATCTCAATAATAACTGTTGGGGCTGACTTCTTATTCTGCCCATTATAATTGTCCGATGACCAATCCACAAAAGGGGATTTTGTCCTAATACAATGACCGAAATGATTAATCCACAATGGGGATTAATCTTAATAATAAAATAACAATAATAATAAGAATACTCTTCGCAGTTGCATTATTTCAACACTTCACCCCAGACATGGCTACACATTGTCTCATATCAATACAGAGAGGAACGACACACCCATCTCATGGGCATCCTCACCCCACAGAGGGGCACACATCATCTCATCTCATTCAAGAGAGGAATGACGCACCCATCTCATGGGCTCTCTCATAGGTTGACTCACTTAGTATGTGTCTTGGAGGATGTCTCACGAAGTTGTAATCATCAAAAATAGTCCTCCTTTATTGAGATTTCTTGTCCTCTAGCAACATAAAATTTGGATGATGCAAGATCTTATCACTCTCCCATGTGGCATCCTCTGTTGGTAAGTCTCATCTGATGAGGTATTCCCAAATCACTCTATTACGTAGTATCATCTCTCAAACCTCGAACACCCCCTAAGGAATCAATAACAATTTCTTGTCCTCATTCAATGAAGGTAGCTCCACCGAAGTGGTGACTTGTTGCCCCAATTCCTTTTTGAGACGTGAAACTTGGAATTCATTCTGGATTTTTCTTCCCTCTGACAATTCCAATTCATAAGCCACTTCGCCAATTCTCCGAACCACCCTGTAAGGCCCATCGAAACATGGATTAATATTTTCTAATATTCTCTTCTTCAATGAAGATTGTATGTATGGTTGTAGCTTCAAGAAAACCAAGTCTCCTACCTCAAAAGTCTGCTCAAACCTATCCACGTCTGCATATAGATTCTACTTATTTTGGGTCATCTGTAGGTTTTCCATGATATTCCTTAGTATGTCCTATCTCTCTTGGATCCAATCCTTGGATTTTGGAGCCCTACTGTCCCCAAATTAAAATTCAACAAAGGAAGGAGCATCATACCCATATAATTCTCAGAATAGTTTCATGCCAATGGACATGTGATGAGTGGTGTTGTAAAAATTTCCATCCAAGTCGAACCTCTTCATCCATGCTTTTGGATGTCCTAACATATATTTACATAAATATCCCTCAATCCATTTGTTCACAATATATGTCTGTTCATCAGTCCTAGGGTGGTAACTAGTGTTTATGGTAAACTCTGTGCCAGCCAACCTAAACAACTCCTACCAAAAAGCATTGAGGAACCTGTTGTCCCTATCTCTGACATTATATTTTGGAATCCCATGAGGTATAAATACATCTATGAAGAATATCTTTGCTACCTTTGTTGCCTTATATTTTGAGGATATGGCAAAGAAATGTGCAATTTATTTCAACCAATCGATCACCACATATATACAATCTCTACCTAGAACTTTGGCAACCATGTGATAAAATCCATGGATATACTCTCCCATTTCTTATTTGGAATGGGCAACAATTGCAATATTCTTGTAGGATGGGTTTTCTCTGACTTGTTCTATTGAAAAGTAACAAACTCTCGCAGGTGCTTCATCGTGTCATTATTTAGAACCTTCCAAGTGAACCTCTCCCTCATTTTCCTCTAGGTTTTGAAATACCCTTGATGTCCCGCCAATGGTGTATTGTGCATAGGCTCCATGATATTTTCCTTTAGTGTGGATTTAATAACTATATATATATGGTTCTTATAGTATATGATGTCATCCACCACCTTAGACTTGTCATCCTTTGTATATTTGTCCATCACCTCACAAGCAAATTTTTTCTTGGAATATTCCACCACTAAATGGGGTTTCCAATCAACTGAAATCTATGTAAGAAAACACCTCTCTGGCCTACTAAAAATAGCTTCAGATACTACATTTTTCTTCCCTTTGAAATACGCGATTTCAAATTCATAGTCCTGTAAGTTTCTAACCCATTTTTGTTTCCTTTCTTTCAAGTCTTTTTTCCCCATGAAATGTTTCAAATTGTTATGGTTTGTTTTAACCATGAATTTCCCACCTAAAAAATATTTTTGAAACTTTACCAAGGCATGCATGATGGTGAAAATTTATTTTTCATAGACAAGATAGAGTTTCTCCCTCTCTGAGATATTATTTATCTCGTATGCAATCAAATACCTTTTCTGCATCAAAAATTCTCCTATCCCTTTAATTGATGCATCGCACTCAAGCACAAAGGGATGAGTGAAGTTGGGAAGTGCTAAAAAATGGGTAGGTTCTCATCACTTCCTTCATGCATTCAAATATATTTTGAGCCTCTTCAGTCCATATGAATACTCCTTTCTTTTTCAGGTATGTGAGTGGTGATTCCAACTACCAAAACCCTTTCACAAACGGTCTGTAATAACTGCAAAAACCAAAGAATCCACGCAGGTGTGTGATATTTTTGGGTGGTAGACAATCTAATATAGCGTATATATTCTCCCTATACACTGAACACATGTCCCAAGTATAGAATCCCTGTCATGCTAAATTAATAATTGGAATCTTTAGCATATAGTTAATGCACCTCCATGATACTTAAAATATCTTCTGAGTGCCCCAAGTGTTCCTCCCATGTTTTTCTATATATCAACGGATCATCAAAAAATACCAATAAAAACAGTCGTAGATTATTTCAGAATAAGTGATTCATGGATGAATGAAATGTAGTTGGTTCATTGGTCAGCCAAAATGGCATGAACAAGAACACATAGTTCCCATAATCAAACCTAAAATAAGTCTTGTGAATATCTTCCTCTCTCACCCTAATTTGATGGTAGCAGGATCGAAGATCAATATTCAAAAGGTATACTGCTCGATGCATCTCATACATAATCCCATTGATATTCAATATAGGGTACATGTTATTGATCATATACTTATTCAGGGCCATGTATTCAATACAGATCCTCATGGCTCTGTCCTTATTCTTAACCAAAACCACCGAAGATGTGAAATCACTAGAATTGGGTCTGATATGCCCCATCTCAAGCAACTCCTTGATGGATTTTTTTATTTTGTCTTTGAATTATTGGGATTCCTGTAAGGGGT
The DNA here is from genome assembly GCA_000966675.3 of Picea glauca. Taxonomy (NCBI): domain Eukaryota; kingdom Viridiplantae; phylum Streptophyta; class Pinopsida; order Pinales; family Pinaceae; genus Picea; species Picea glauca. The sequence continues at coordinate 431,264 of JZKD02S1732091.1, read as the reverse complement.
CGTTATGATAGGTTTGGATCCCCCCTCCAATTATTTAGTGTTATCAAAGCCTCTGTCTAGTGGTCTCCCTCAAGGTATCTTTCCAAATATCTTGTCATGTCTACTCAACAAAGACTAAATATTTGCATGATGATTGTTTCGGCCTTGTTCATATACGTGTGTTGTGATAAAACACTCTTATACATATGATATATATCCTCATCTGAAAATGGCCTCCATCCTTTTATTTGTCACAACGATAGGGGTATTATTTGACATGCCTCTAAGAAAAACCTATTTACCTCATGGTGTGAACAATTTCATTGTCATCAATTTATAACTTGACATGATGTCCCCCAACGTTTGAAGTCATTGGACTCCAAAAACCATATTGGAGTCTTCCAAATCAACGACATAAAAGTAATCGTTCAAGGTGTAGTTTCCCAATTTCATGGCCATATGGAAATGTTGTTCATGCATGACACACTATACCCATCGACCACTGCTACACTAAACCATTCAAAGTCCTCAGTAGTCATCTGTCTCCTGGATACCCAAGATGCATCAATGAAATTGTGGGTTTCTCGACCATCAATCAAAGTGATATCCCCTATCCTCGTAGTACTCCCCTCACTCTGAATGTGTGGAATCTAGTAGTTCCTGATAAATTGGTGATAACCACCTCCTTTTCCTCCTCCTAAGGCTTCTCCTTAGTATATTCCCATTCTCATTTCCCTACTCTGGTGCAACCTCTTCTTCCTCATCATTATATGAATGCACCTCTATGTAGTGAATCTTTGATTTTCCCATGAATCTCTGGCCTCGTGTTGAATTCTCTTTGCATATGAAATAAATATTATGTTTTCTCAACTCATTCTTAGTTGTCTTATCTGACCTTTCCTTTCATGTCCCTTTTTTCACTGGAGGTTTCTTATCTTTTCCTTTATGTGGAATGAATGGTTTGGAGAAGTTATTTGTATTTGGGACTAAACCCTCCATGTCCCATGTCCTATCAATAGAATCATGTAATGTATTTGGTTTGAAATCATTCACCTAACCACAAAGTGGTTCATATAGACCCTCAATAAATAACATCACTAATCTTGGCTCAAATATATCTTTCACGGTGACTGCAATTCTATGAAACTTTGTGATGTAGGCAGCTAGTGTTCCCTCCTACTTGATTTGTGCCTGAAATGTAGCACGGGGTCCTTATTATCAAACCTCTCCATTAACTTTTGAGTAAATTCCAAATAGGAGGTGATAGTATCATGTCCGAGAGTGACCAATCCATGGTACCACCACTTGTGAGGTGCAGGTCTGAGGCTAGGAAGATGTAGCTACTACAAAATCTTGGATCTTGGTCACTCTTTGTGTTTACTCTCTTTCTATTGTGCGCTACCCTTGGTAGAGGTGTGATCCTATGTTAAATACGAATAAAATAACATTGTTAACTCTAATGATCTGTGAATAAAGAAACTCTAACATGGTATCAGAGTGGGTTACCTTCAGAACAATCTGACCACTGGAAGGAAGATCATTTATAGGAACACCTTGCCACTGCATCGTAACATATTTTTCAAGATCATTGATAATTAGTTACAAAGGATTTGGGACTTTTATTTACACAAAAAACTGCACCCTACCCTAGCACACCCCCTGCAACAATTAGTGTGTAATTTGGTGAAGTTTGAAAAATCAATTTTTTTCAAAGTTAGGTTTCCTACCAGTGAAAATGTCAACCAAAATGAGAGTTGAAGATAGATTGGATGCAATAGATAAATTCATATCTTGGAATCACATAGTTATCCTCGTTCTAGAAGAGAATGAATTATTGGATCATATCAAGAATATGCTTCCAAAACCAGAAGAAGAGGATGCTAAAGAAAAGTTCGGGAAGAAAGAGATCAAGGCCAAGAGGATCTTTACAGACTAAATAAAAGACCATCGGATACCTAATGTGAACTGAAGACACTGAAGGAAATGTTTGATTCCCTAACCAGAATTTATGAAAGTAAGAATACCAGCTGGAAGCTTACTCTAAGGAATCAACTCAAAAATGTGAAAATGAACAAGTCAAAAAAGTCGCCAATTATTTCATGAGGATCTCACATATCAAAGACCAATTATAAGCCATTGGAGATCCAGTAGATGACACTGAACTTGTGACTAATACAATCAATGTATTTCATTTCTCTTGGGATCCATTCGTTCAAGGGATTTGCGCTAGAACCAAATTTTCCAATTTTAATAGGTTATGGGTAGACTATACCCAAGAGGAATCTAGATTGGTGTCCAAGTCACAGAAGAAAAATGATGATGAAAATAAACCCCATTTTTGCTCAAGTGAATAAAATGAAAGAAGGGGAAGAAGGTTGTTTGAAGAAATATAAGATACCATGTTATAAGAAGATTGCTTCAAATATCATATGCTACAACTATAAGGAGATGGGACATTATTCCACACAATGTCCTCTTAAACATGAAAAGGGAAAGAATATGCACCATGCATATACAACAGATGTTGAAGAGAAGAAGTCAAATGATGAAGAGTATGTATTTCATCCAGTGGTGCTTCCAAGCATGTGACTGGGAAACTATAAGAAGACAAGTCAAGTGGGACAGCAACAACTAAACTCCATGTTTTCATATCAGGTTTCATATTTTATATTGTTGCAATTTAAGTAAGTGTTGTAACTAGAATAACAGTCTTTAGAATTATATTATTGCTATCAATATTTCTATTTTAGTAACACTTTATTATTGTTGGTATGATTAACATTAAGTAAATTCTCATATTAAAAGTGAACTTGTTCGCAATATAAATTGATCTCCTCTAGGAGATGTTCTTCATTGTTGACCTTGTTCTAGGCAAGTTATCTTGTAAATTCCATGCATGTTAACATGGAGATGTTTTTGTTATTATTTATTGTTCCGAGCAGGTCATATTTAATACCTATGAGAGGGAGCCATATTAATGGTTGCAGCAGAAAAAAGTTTATATGGTATCTAGCCAACATATGGAGAAGACTATTCAAACATAGAGTTGTGCACATCCATATAATGAAGGAGAAGAAGACAAAGTTAGAACCTTCTGGAAAGAAGGGAAATTTTGTAGATACATAGTATTTCATATGGAAATCGATTGTAAGGAGAAGAAGGCTGTGAAAATGACCATACATATCCCTCTATTTAAGTTGAGCACTCTTCATATCACTAAGAAGAGTCACTAGATCCAGAAGGGCATACCCAGAATCATTACAGTGACCAAGAAGAGACCAGCATGGTCCCATGATACTTTGCAGAATGAAAAGGAGATACAGATGTATGGAATTTATGAGTCATATCATGAGGAGGAGTAGATGGATCCACCAATGGTGAGTCAAGAGACCCCACCAATTACCAACTCAGAAGGTGATAGACTTCACAGGGATTCATCCCTTAGGATCCAGTAGGGATGATAAGCATCACTAGGACAGTTCATAGGAGCATGCAGACTCAGAGTGAGCCTAATCTCATAGAGAGTCAATGTCTTAGATACTTTCATTCATAAATTGTTCCTCCTCATATTCAGATATGTCTTCCATGATTGACAGACATGAGGCTAGATAGAATATTCATAGGCTTTGAGGAGATATGAGACCTCCCAGGAGGTCTAATGATCCGAAGCCAATTTTTTGCTTGGAATCACTAACTACCACTGATGTATTTGATGTGCAGGTGGATATTGAAGTTGTTCTAGTTATTTTAATTATGTTTATACAACATTCATCCAGTACATGCAAGATTACAACACACTCAAGATATAGAAAACACAAGCATAGATCTGACCTTTATTATAAGAAGCATGAATTAGATACAATAGAGAGCAGATCTGGCATAATCCTCAGATGACTTCAATAGATAATAGATATGAGATGCTACAAAATGCTCATGCCAATAAAAAAGTTGCCTCCAAAGGCTGGATAAGAAATGAAGATCAATACCAGGTAGATCTGAGCCGTATGAATGCTAAACTCCTCAAGCTAAAGATGCCTCTCTCTAGTAGAAGGCTAAAACCCTCAATAAATTGGCCCTGATTAAGGAGGACTCCAAATGAGCCCAAAATCTACCAACTGATATATCAGGGTGATAGGATTCCCCTCCTGAAGTCTCAGGCCAAAATGCTAAGGCTAACACCTCCAAATGTTGAATCATCTAATGAGACTGCACCCTCCTAGATGCTTGGAACCCTAGATAACTCATCCCTAATGAAGGAGGCCTCCAAATGATATGAAACTCTCCAGGAATATATATCAGGCTATGGAAACCCTATAGGAGAATTTTCGAATCCAGATTCTAGGAAGAACTCCCTAGATATGAGAAATATTGAATCACAGGATGCCCTCCTTTCCTCAAAGTCGTCCCAAACTGTAGTTGAAGATCTGATGATGATATCTCTTCAAGAAAACCCTCAAAGTTATGGTTGAGAACCTACAAGTAAAACACAAGTGTCGAAATGCCCAAAAGCTCTCTTGATCAGCTAGATCAAACTCTCCTCTAGATAATGATGCGCCCTTGGTAGAAACTCCTGGACAGTACGACCCTGCTTCTTTTTTGAATCAATAGGTGGATATGTGATAAGTGTAGAATGGTGTGGGTGGAGTCTTTCATCCCTGAGACCAAGATTTGGAAGAAGGTGAGTGGATCTTTCACCACAGAGTTGTTCACAAGGGTTTGTAACAGAAAAACCCCAAACTGTATGCTCAAGAGAAATAACAAGCAAATACCAAAATCCAGAATGAATCATAGGTGCACCCCAACATTCTATTTATACTTTTTCTTCTATTTCTCTGTTGAGTTAGATTAACTCCCAGAGTTAACTCTTCCAACGCTTCTATTCTTTCATTGAGTTATCTTTTACTCCTTTTTACCTTTTTCTCAAGTCAACTTAAGAATATAACCTTAGCCTAGTTGACCTGTCCCCCTTAGTGTGAGACTATGGCCTAGTGGGGATGCCTATACCATTGAGTCCCTTCAATACCTCTTCATCAAGAGGCAGGGGACATTATAGTCTCCCCTGCTAGAAATTGCTTGTCCTCAAGCAATTCCAAACCTGTTTCTCTCACCACTTGTTCATTTTCCTATGTGGCATCCTCAATGGGTAGATCCTTGCATATGATCAGGTACTCCTTGATGATTCTGTTCCTAAGCCTCTTCTCTCGGACCTCCAATATATCCTCTGGAATTAGAACAAGTTGTCCCTCTTCATACATGGGGGGTAGTACCTCAATGGGTGTGATGTGTTGGCCTATGGCTTTCTTAAGGAAGGAAACATGGAAGATGTTATGTATTATGTTGCCCTGTGGAAGCTCCAACTTATAAACTATGACCCCTATCTTCCTGCTAACTCTGTAGGGCCCAAATAAACGTGGTTGTATCTTCTCTGCTCGGCTTCTTTTTATGGAAGCCTACCTGTATGGTTGGAGCCTTAGATAGACTAAGTCACCAACCTCAAAAGTACAATCAACTATGTGCTTGTCTACTTGGACCTTTTGCTGGTTCTGTGCTCTCTGTAGATTATCCTTCAACTCCTTGAGAATGTCTTGGCTCTGTTGTATCCAATCATGCACCATGGGCACCCAGTCGTCACCGAAAGAAATCTCCACAAAAGATAAATGATCATAGCTATACAAGGCCCTGAACAGTGACATGCCTATGGATGTATGTTGGGTGGTGTTGTAGCAATACTCTCCCAAGTGCAACCATATGGCCCACACTTTCAGTTGCCCTGCCACATAATTTATGAGGTAGCCTTCCACCCACTTGTTTTGATTATCTCATTCTGTCCATTTGTCTGAGGATGATAGCTGGTACTAGGGGTCAAGTTCGTACCAACCAATCTGAATAACTCCTGCCAAAACGTACTCATGAATCTGCTATCCCTGTCACTGACAATGATCTTGGGTAGGTCGTGCAACCTGAAAATCTTCCTAAAAAATAGTTCATCCACCTGTGTTTCACTTAAGTCAGTAGCTATGGCGAAGAAGTGTGAAAACTTCATCAACCTATCCACTACTAAAAAAACGTAGTCCTTCCCTTACGTCTTTGGCAATCCGGTGATGAAATCCATGGATATGCTTTCCCATTTGTGCTCTGGAATGGGTAAGGGTTGCAGTAGTCCTGCTGGGTGTGTGTGCTCATCCTTATTCTCCTGACACATAGTGCACTCTTTGATGTGCTTTATCACATCCTCCTTGAGGCCCTTCCATGAGAACGTCTCCCTCACCTACCTATATGTCTTGTTGATCCTCTGGTGTCCTGCCATGGGTGAGTCATGGTATGCCTGCAAAACCTTGGCCTTGAAGGTCGATACAGGAACCAAAAAGATTTGGTCCTTGTAGTAGATGAGGTCATTTATAACCCTGAAATTATCATCTTGTACCTGCCCATCCAATAGCTGACATACGAACTGATCCTTTTCATACTCCATCACCAGATGGTCTTTCCAGTCAACTGATACACCTGTCATGGAAAAGATGGATGGCCTCTTGGATAATGCATCAACCACCACATTGTTCTTCCCTTTGACAAATTCAATGTCAAATTCATAGGCATGTATCCTTCTTACCCATTTATGTTGTCCCTCATTCAAGTTATTCTGCTCCAATAGGTATTTGAGACCGTTATGATCTGACTTGACCACAAACCATGCACCTACCAAGTATTGTCAGAATTTGGCTAGTGCATGCATGATAGCCAGCATTTATTTGTCATAAATGTTGTAGAGTAGCTCAATACCCCTAATTTTTCGACTCTCATAGGCAAGAGGATGCCTCTTCTACATCAGTACAACCCCTATCCCTTCTCCTGAGGCATCACACTCCAAGGTAAAAGGTAGGATGAAATCTGGAAGCGCCAGGACTAGGCATGTACTCATTACCTTTTGCATCTTGTCCATCATCATTTGAGCCTCCTCATTCTACTTGAAGGCTCCTTTCTTAGTCAAATCAGTCAAGGGTCCACACAGCTGAGAAAATCCCTTGACAAATTTCTTGTAGTACATGCACGTTCCCATAAATCCTCTCAATTCTATGAGTGTCTTAGGAGTAGGCCATTCCATGATGGCTTGTATTTTCTCCTGATGTACCTATACCCCTTTTTCTCCAATGATGTGCCCCAAGTAAAGCACCTCTGTCATTCCAAACTCACATTTGGACTCCTTAGTGTATAGTGATTATTCCTCCATAATTGACAAAATATGATCCACATGTCTGAGATGCTCCTCCCACATCTTGCTATAAATAAGCAAGTCATCAAAAAATACCAACAAGTGCTTCCTCAATTGCCTGTTGAACACATGTTTCATACAAGATTGGAACGTAGTTGGGGCGTTGGTTAACCCAAAGGGCATCACCAAAAACTCATAGTGGTCGTAATGACATATGAAATTTGTTTCTGAGATGTCCTCCTCCCTCATCTTGATTCGATGATAGCCATAATGAAGGTCAATCTTTGTGAAGTAGAAAACTACATGAAACTCGTCTAGCAACTCATCAATCCTTGGTATTAGGTACCTATTTTTGATGGTCTTTTTATTCAAGGCCCTGAAGTCAATGCACATCCTCATAGTGCCATATTTCTTCTTCACTGGAACTACTAAAGAAACAAAAGGGCTAGTGCTTGGTCTGATGTGCCCCATGTCCAAAAGTTCCTTGATGGCCTTCTCTATCTCATATTTGTACTTCTTAGGATGTTTGTATAGTGTGGTAATGATTGGTTTGGCTCCTTCCTCCTGCTCAATAATGTGCTCAAACCCCTTGTCTGATGGTACCCTTGGAGGAATCAGTCCAAACACCTTGTGGTGCTTGTCAAGGATTTCTTTGATCTCTGGGGTGTAGTGAACCTTTCCCTGCTCATCCACACGTGTTGAAATCCTTCATTCTGCTACATACACTATCTCGTATATTCGGAAGATGGCCTCCATCCTCTTGGCCATGAATACCTTTGTAACATTCCCTATCATGCCCCATAGCACTATCTTTCGTCCATCCTCCTCTGTGAATGACATCTTCATGGTCTTGTAGTTGGCGGTGATAGTCCCCAACGTGCTTAGCCACTGAACACCAAAGATGATGTTGGTATCTGGAAGGTCCATAACATAGACGTCCTATACCATATCATGCCTACCCAAGGTAAGCTTCATGCGAGGGATGTATTTTTCACAAGGCATAGTGCTTCCACCTGCTACCTCCACCTTGAACCCTTCAAAATTTACTGTGGGTATGTGCCTCCTTTTCAGCAATGTTGAATCAATGAAGTTATGAGAGGCTCCCCCATCATTCAGAATCGATACCTTCTTTCCTTGTAAGACTCCCCTCATCCAGAAGGTGTTATACTTGGGCACTCCACTGATAGATGCTAAGGTAGCCATACAGTCTTGTCCTGCCTGTCCTGTGATCTCTTCCTCTACTGCCTCAATAATTTCAGCCTTGATGTTCTGTATCTGTCCGATCTTCTCCTCCTCCTCATTGTCAAAAGTGACCTCTATGCAGTGCAATTAACCATGGCCCATGCATTTTTGTGTTGGGTTCCATGGTTCCTTGCAAGTGAAGCAAAGTTCCTTCCTCCTCAGCTCCCTCCTAGTGCTCTCATCCACTCTACCACGGCCCCTGTCAAAACCCCTTGGGTCACATCCTCCCTGGTTCATTGGAGGCCTTTGATCTCTTCCTCCATTGTTAAGAGGTGGTCTAGGTATAAATTTTGGCTTAGCAGCTGGTCCCAGATCCCTTGTATTCCAGATAGCATCCTATAGGTTGGTAGGCTTGAAAGCCTTTACCCAACCCTTCAATGGTTCATCAACCCCTCAATGCAGAACATCATGAGCCTAGTCGGGGACATATCTTTCACCATCACTGCCAACCTCTGAAACTCATCAATATATGCCTATGTCGTACATATTTGCTTGAGTTGTGTGAGCTACCGGAAATGTAGCTCAGGATCTCCTTGATCAAACCTATCAATGAGCCTCTGAGTGAATTCTGTGTAGGACACAATCTGATTGTGGCCTAGTGTGGTGATTCCATCATACCACCAATATTGAGCCTTGCCATCCAAGTACATAGTGGTAAACTTGATGACTTCCATCTCCCTCATGGGGTTAAGTTGTAGATAGGTGTCCAGCTTTTGCACCCATGCATGTGCTATCATCTTGGTCGTACCATCAAAATATGGGATCTCTATCTTCCCTTCTCTTCATTCAAACTCAAAACTGCTCCTATGGTTTGGCCTAGGCTTATTTCTGAACTTGAGTTGGAAATATTGATCCAGGGACATCTGCCTTTGAATCACCATATCCAACCCGTAGTATTCCTTAGTACATCATGCCATCTGCTCAATGAAGTCATCCACCTCTTCATGTTGCCCTTGTTCATCTGTGAACATAGGCATGTATGGCCGAGGGTTAGCCCTGCTACCCAAGTTCCTATAATATGTGCCACCTCCATGGCTTCCTTCAGATCTGGGGTATTTCTCTAGATTATATCTAATCTCCCCATGGGATCCACCAGATCCACTAGCTTCTTTGCTTCCATACGTCTCAGGGTATTTCCCCTTATGAGTCATCTGCATCAATAACTTGGTTATTATTGTCTGGTTCTCATCAATTTTTTTCATATTTCCATCTACCTTCTTTAAGGTTTCAGTAATTTCAGCATGTCCCCTTAGGTTGGTTTCCTGGTTCTCCTATAAATGGTGGACCAAGTTTCCCTCTGTGAGATTTAGGGTCTGCTGGAACTTGTCAAATTCGACTGCCAAGAAGGCCAAGCCCTAAGGCTCATGGTCATCCCCTGACCCTTCCATTTCGGCCTCTGTTTCACTGGTTGGCTTCTTCCTTCTACCCATAAAGATTCCACTGTACCACTGCATGCACCAATCCCTCCAGAGGTTTGGAAGATCAAAGCTTTGATACCACTATAATGATCCCAAGCCAATTTTTTTCTTGGAATCACTAACTGCCACTGATGTATTTGATGTGCATGTGGCTATTGAAGTTGTTCTATTTATTTTAATGATGTTTATACAAGATTCATCCAGTACATGGAAGATTACAACACACTTAAGATATAGAAAACACAAGCATAGGTCTGACCTTTATTATAAGAAGCATGAATCAAATACAATAGAGAGGAGATATGGAATAATCCTAAGATGACTCCAATAGATAATAGATATGAGCTGCTACAAAATGCTCCCACTAATACAAAAGTTGCCTCCAAAGGCTGGATAAGAAATGAAGATCAATACCAGGTAGATCTGATCCGTATGAATGATAAACTCCTCAAGCTGAAGATGACACGCTCTAGTACAAGGCTGAAACCCTCAATAAATTGTACCTGATGAAGGAGGACTCCAAATGAGCCCAAACTCTGCCAACTAATAGATCAGGGTGATAGGATTCCCCTCCTAAAGTCTCAGGCTGAAATGCTAAGGATAACACCTCCAAATGTTGAATCCTCTAATGAGACTATTCCCTCCTAGATGCCTGGAATCCTAGATAACTCAGCCATGATGAAGGAGGCCAACTCTCCAGGAATATAGATCGGGCTATGGAAACCCCGTAGGAGAATCTTCAGATCCATATTCTAGGCAGAACTCCCTAGATCTGAGAAATACTGAATCACAGGATGCCTTCCTTGCCTCAAAGCTATCCCAAACTATAGCTAAAGATCTGATGATGATAACTCTTCAAGAAAACCCTCAAAGTGATGGTTGAGAACCTGCAAGTAAAACCCAAGTGTCAGAATGCCCAAAATATCTCCTGATCAGCTGGATCAAACTCTCCTCTAGATAATGATGTGCCCTTGCTGGAAACTCCTGAATAGTATGGCCTTGCTTCTTTTTTGAATCGATAGGTGGATATGTGATGAGTGTAGAATGGTGTGGGTGGAGTCTTTCATCCTTGAGACCAAGCTTTGGAACAAGGTGAGTGGATCTTTCACCACTGAGTTTATCACAAGGGTTTGTAACAACAAAACCCCAAACTGTATGCTCAAGAGAAATAACAAGAAAATACCAAAATCCAGAATGAATCATAGGTATGCCCCATCCTTCTATTTATACTTTTTCTTCTATTTCTCTGTTGAGTTAGATTAAATCCCAGGGTTAACTCTTCCAACGCTTCTATTCTTTCATTGAGTTATCTTTTACTCCTTTTTACCTTTCTCTCAAGTCAACTTAAGAATATAACCTTAGCCTAGTTGACCTCTCCCCCTTAGTGTGAGACTATGGCCTAGTGGGGATTCCTAGGCCACTGAGTCTCTTCAATACCTCTTCATCAACAGGTGGGGAACATTACAGGAGGATTTCCTTGTTTTAGTGACATAAGAGGAAGTCAGTCAAAAGGACTAGGATATGGATTTTTCCTTGGTTCCAAGAAGTCAGTGGTAACTTCCAAGTTGATCTACAAGATCAGGCATCCTGCAGATGGCAACATAGAAATGTACAAAGCTTGATTTTTGGCTAGACGATTCTCCCAGTAAGAGGGAGAATATTATGATGTGATACATGCTCTAGTATCCAAAAGAAGTGTACATAGAGAATCCAAAATATACATGAGAAGGAGTCTCATGTATTTATATTAAAGAAGGATTTGTATGGGCCTTAGCAGGAACCTAGGGTATGATATGCCAGATCAAATAGTTACTAGATGAGATTGGGAATGGTTTCCCATTGATCTTATATGTGGATAACATGTTTCTTATAGGGGATGAGAATCTCACAGATGGGTGCAAGAAGGAACTCAGTTCATAGTTCAAGATGAAGGATCTAGGTCTGATGCATTACTTCTTGGGATTGGAGGTGTGGCAGAGATCAGATGATATTTTCCTTCGCCAAGGAAAATATATTGTTGAGATCATGTAGAAATTTGAGATGACAGACTGCAAGTCCATGGCCACCCCTATGACGATAAATATGAAGCTTCTAAGTGATTCATCTTCATATTTGGTGGATCCCATGATGAATAGACAACTGATTGGATCCTTGATGTACTTGGTTAAATCCAGGTCGGACATATGTTTTGTAGTGAATTCCTTGAGTCAATACATGGTTGAACCTACACATGTACATTGGATGGAAGTAAAACATATGTTGAGGAACCTGTGTGGTACGATTGGATATGGATTGAGATATGTCTCGGGTGGAGATGTGATGCTGCAAGGATATACAAAATATTACTAGGTAGGGAGTGTCATGGATTAGAAGAGTACTTATGAATGTTTCTTTAGTCTGGGATCAGGTAAGATCCCATGGTTGAGTAGGAAATAGACATCAATGGCACTCAGTAAAATAGAGGTAGAGTATATCACATCTAGTGTGGAAATTCATGAAGCAGTGTCTCTTCAGAATTTTCTTGCTGGGATATTTGATCTAGAGTTGGAACCAACTTTGATAAATTGTGACAATCAAAGTTGTGTAAGGCCCTCAGAGAACCCTATATTTCATGGAAAGACAAAGAAAATAGATATACAATATCATTACATATGATACATGGTGAAGAAAGGAGATATATAGCTCCAGTACATATCCACAGATGAGTAGATAACAGACATTATCACTAAGCCTCTGTCTAGAAAACCTTGGCATGATGAAGAATGTCCACCCTCATTGAGAGGGAGGTGTGTTTTTTCTCCTCCTTCCAGGTAACCCCTCTGGTCAAGGATTCCTTAGATCCATCATGTGAGGTGACTCACAGGGTAATGCACTACCAGACTTGATGAGAGAAGAAACATCACACACATAGTCATGAGGACTATGGGAGTAGCTTTGTGCTACTGGATGAGACTACAAATATGGTTGATGGAATGGTAGTAGTTGTGTGCTACTAGTTTATTGTTTCATAGTTATAGAGACATCGACTATGACTATGGCCAATGGCATGGTAGTATTTGTGTGCTACTAGTTGTTTTTTTCATAGTTATAGACTATGACTATGGTTTATGGCATGGTAGTCGATGTGTGCTACTAACTGATTGTTGGATAGTCATAGGGATTGCAGACTATGATTATGGTTGATGGCATAGTATTAGTTGTGTGCTACTAGTTGATTTTTGCATAATAATAGAGACTTTTGGATGACATGTTGGTATCTTGTGTAGCTACCAGTTGATTGCACGCTAGAGACCTTGTGTCTCTGGATAGTAGTTGTGAGATAATATGGTGGATGTGTTCCACTGGTAGTGATTGTGTATCACTGGACAATGCTTGTGTGCTACTATGGTGGATGTGTTCTACTGGCTATGGTTGTGTACCAATGGATAGTAGTTATGAACTACTATGGTTTGGAAACATATTGGATGTCATTGTAGTAGTTGTGCATTACTAGTTGATTTCCATGGAGACTACTTGACCGCTTGGAAGAAGTTGTTTTCTATTGTTTGATTGTATCAAGGTCAGGAGGACCATGGCATTAGTTGTGTACTACTGTACATTATGGGTAGTTTTGTGTTATTGGATGATTGCAACATATTATTGGAGACCGTTACAGATGATTTGAGCTACCGATGGCATGGTATTTGGTGTGTGCTACTAGATAATTGCAGAGTAGTCAGTGGACTACTAAATGAAGACATCGTGAAAGATGCCTCCCTAGATAAGAGGGATTTTTGATGTTTTGGTATTTTTGGGAGATACTTTCCCTCCTAGACGACCTTTCTTATATGATAAGAAAATTTTGGAAGCAAGAGAACCATTGAATAGATTTGGAAACACCCCAGAAGAGAATTTGACCAAGGAAAAGATTAAAGTGAAAATAGAATCCTCTAGATAAGAAGTCGGCCCAAAGGAATTAATAAATTGGAAAATTAATGATTCTAGATAATAAGTTGGCCCTAGTATTCCAGATAAGAAATAGGCCCCAGTACATTGACAGATCATTATAAATATAGTGACGCCTTTCTCATTTTAAGACACACTCACTCGTAGTTGCAACTACATAAGAAGGTGCAGGTCTGAGGCTAGGAAGATGTAGCTATTGCATCATCTTGGATCTTGGTCACTCTTTGTGTTTACTCTCTTTCTGGTGTGTGCTACCATTGGTAGAGGTGTGCTCCTCTTGTATAGTGTTATTGTTGTTTTTGGGGTGGTATTTATGGTTCTACTTTGAGCCAGACTTTGTGTTAGGATTTATCTGTTGGTTCATGATTAGACTTTCTTTGTGAACAAAATATATCTAAGAAAGGTTGTTGGGTTTTTCCCCCATTTGGGGTTTTCCCATGATAAATATATTATGTTCTTTTGTCTCTTTTTTATGTTTCTATTTCTCAGTACATGATATATAAGTTAATTTTAAAGAAGAATAAAAGAACACTAGTAACTCTACTACTCTCTAAATAAAAAAACTCTAATATGTTACTCCCATGGTTATGAGTTTCCTAATTACTAGAAATTAATTGTCAACAAATTTATTAATTACTACTACCTAGTATCCAAACCTTATAGGATTTGTATAGATTTGTCCTCATTATTATACCCCATGACTTCTTCTTATTATTCCTCTTCTTGGTTCTCCCTTATCTCCCTTTCTTCGTTAAGTATGTCTTCTGCCCCTCACCTTATTCAACTTTTGTAGGTGATATACCTACCATTCCCTCACATCATGAAAAACAAACCCCCTCAAGAAGGAAGGATACACTTATATGATACCATTGTAATGGCCTTGTTAAAAAAAAATGGAATTTTTTCTTTTGTTTGCTAATGTAGATTTTTCGTCAAACAATTTTCTATGGGGATTGGTATGTATGTTTTTCTGATATAGTGGCTCTCACAAATGATATGATTCCTTGAAGTGTATTTAATATCATAAAATATGCCAACAAAATTACAAAGAACACATAGTTTAGGAAAAAAAACGTTTTCACTAGAATATGAGCAGTAGAAATGTATTTGTCTCTCATATAATCTATAACAACAAACAAATAGAGACAAATCTTATCTCATTGTTAATGCAATATGTTTCCTATGTGGTAAATACAAAATATATATCAACACATGAACAAAGATAAACATGTGAGATGAAGCTTTGATGCAATACTTGATGACTAAGGGGGTAACGAACCTCCTTCAACCAACTCGCCCAAAGGAAGAGAACACATAGTCCTTTCCTTAGTGAATCCATCCCCAAACATGAACTCAACTCCTCTTCACATAGTTTGACCCCAAAAGCTATGAGAAGGTAATAAAAGACACAAATAAGTCTCCCTTCCCTTCACTCACTTATCATGTGATAAAGAGATATCAACCCCCTTGGCAAGTGATCCACATGGATGTCGGTGGCCTCCCACCTATTCTAACTAGTTCAATTTGGAAGTTTTTGAGTTTGGCAATTTGTTTTCCCCATTTTTGGGTCCTTGACTCATGGGGTCGTTTTGAAGCCCTAAAAAACGTTTTTAGGGCTCTCCCCAGTTGAAAATGCCCTTTGATAGATTGCAGAAAAATGTGTAGTCCTCGGATAGACCTTTCCAACGGGCTATCGTGCGCCTAAAACGAATAGCATATGCAAAAGTTACAACCCCAGAAGTTGATGTACTAACTTACCCAAATGGGGCCCACATGACTTTTGGCGCTTCATCTCCTAGGGTTAGGTTTTTGGATGTCTACAGTTTTTGACATTCCTATTTACTATAAAAAGTTCTTCAGAACCTCATTGTAAGTATATTCTTGTGAATGAGTGTAGTCATCACATATCTTCTCTCAAATAAGCCGCCACCATTCCAACAAACTTGTTTTCCGCTGCATTTTACAGTTTCATCTTATTTTCTTATTGAATAGAAAACCAGTTTTATTGTATCCCTATTATTATGTGTTAAGAATATTTTAATAATATATATTCATTTCATTATGCTCATAAAATATGGATTAGTGGTATCAGACTGGTTTTCTCCTTGTCATCTTAATGCATGTCCCCAACGAGGTCAGGATACAAAGAATTGGGTCTCGAGCTTGTTTCTCTTGAAGAAAAAAGTTCTCACACACCCAAACGACCTCTCATGGTAGGAGAAATTAAATATGATGGGACAGGAGATCCTTTCAAAAAAATTCTTGAGGAATCCCTCATGCAACAGAGGAACGAGATGACGGATAGTTTCTTGCAAATGCTTCAACAACTACCAACATGCAATGCATCTTCCTTGAGCGGAGGCACCACCCCATTTTAGGTACAAATCAACTTTGACATTCCTACATTTGAAGGTCAAATAGACGTAGATGTTGTATACAAGTGGTTGAATCTACTAGAAGGGTATGTTTATGTCCATAACTTTTCAATTAGAGAAAAAATTACTTTTTCACTCCTCAAAGTCATTCCCCATGTCAAAGATTGGTGGGAAACTTTCTTTAAGAAAAAGGAAAAAAAAGAACCCTCATTATTTATAGTCATGGCCACCTAGGAATCCTTCAGGGATGCTATTAAGGAAAAATACTATCATGTCAGAAGTTATGATTACTTGTATACCAAATGGACCACACTACGGAAAGAAAGAGACCCAGGAGTGCCAGATTTCACAAATATCTTTCATACCCTGTGCACCAAGATGGGTATCAAATATTCAGAGAGACATATGGTGCTCAAGTATCATGGTTCTTTGCATAGATACATCCAAACCAAAATGGAATTTCTAGACATCTTGTCTTTGGGCGTGGCCTATCGATATGTCATCAAAATAGAGCATAAGCTCAAACAAAAGGCGTGACAATTTGGGCTTGGGAACCCCTAGCAGTAAAACCCCGGAAAGGGTGACTCCAACCAAATGAACAAAGGACATAGAAACAATGGGAAATATCAAGACAACCAGTCCAATATGCAAGAAAAGAAGGACACCGGAAAGAAAAAGAAGGATACTGGGAAGTGGTGCAACTTCCATAAGAGCCTTGGCATAACACTGTTGATTACTACTCAAAGTAGTCATTGGTGGCCGAAGTGAAAGCCTCTGAATCATATGCGGGTTATGATTCTTAGTCAAAACCAGAAAGGGGAAGATGGATCATTTACGTGGAACCTAGTGCCATCGTTTCTACCACCAAGCTCCAGTCTGGTGAACCAGATGAGCCAGAAGAAGGAGACAACATTTTCCATTCACATATGTGGATAAAAGGCACCCCACTGCACTTCATCGTTGATAGAGGTAGCCATCACAACCTCATCTTAGCAGAGATCATCAAGCAGTTGACCATGCCGACAACACTGCACCTGCATCCCTACACCTTTGGATGGCTCTACCAAGGAAGCGATCTCCATGCCAGCCAACAATATCGACTATCATATGACATAATTCCCTTCAAATACGAGGTATTGTGTGATGTTTCTCCTATCAAATTTTGTAATGTTCTTTTGGGCCAACCTTATTTATGTAAACGTCATGTTGTATATGAGTCTAGGCTTTGTAGTGTTATTATTACTTTGAACAGGAAATTGTACAAGATACCCGTGATAGTCCCTCCTAGTGTTATTTCTTTTATCTCTACCAAGAAATGAAGGAAGGTCCTCTCTCAAACCGAGAAATTCGTCTTCTTCGTGATTCTCTCTCAGAGTAAGAGAAATATCACATCCACATCTAGAGCCTTCGTGGCCATCTCTCCACACAATAGAAGCAAGTGGACAAGGTAATGGAAGAATACTCAAATATATTCTCCTCTCCTATCAGGGTACCTTTGCACTGCGAGGTCATGCATCCCATTGATCTGAACCCAGGTGCACCGCTACCCAATGGAACGCTCTACCATCATTGTTTGTTAGAAAATGAGGACATCAAGAGGCAGATCCAAGAACTGTTCCACAAGGGATGCATCTATCCCAGATCATCACCTTGTGGGTGCCCAATCGTACTGGTGCATAAGAAAGACGAGACCTGGAGACTCTGCATTCATTACCAGGACCTGAATAAAATCACAATCTGGAACCGATACCCAATTCCCCGAATCGACAACCTCCTGATTAGCTCATGGGGGCCAAATACTTCAGTAATATTGATATGAAGTCTAGATACCACCAGTTCCCAATAAAATAGATAGATGTATGAAATACCGCCTTCAAATCAAAAGATGGTCTTTTTGAATGGTTGGTCATGCCCTTTGGTTTGAAAAATTCCCCAAAAAATTTTATGAGGATGATGGATGATATCCTGTGACCTTTCACCAGTAATTTTGTAGTGGTGTATCCAGATGACATCCTCATATAAAACAATACTTGGGCGGAACACTTGCATCATATTCAACAGGTTATGCACCTTTGGAAACAACACAAACTATATGAAAACTTGGAAAAAATCTCCTTCGACACAAACAAGGTCCATTACTTAGGATACATCGTTGATCAGCATGGTCTGCATGTGGATCCAGCCAAGATTCGGGTCATCCCTTACTAGCCATCCCCAACCACACTCAATGAGCTTCGTATATTCTTGGGCCTCGCCAATTTCTATCGCAGGTTCATGTTGGGATTCTCTCATATTGCATGGGCCCGCATCCAAGTAACTAGAGGTGGCGATAAGGAAACATTTATGTGGGGCATGTCCCAACAACAAGACTTTGATGACTTGAAGCAGTGTTTGTTCTCATCCCCAGTACTTTCATTACCAGACCTGCAACATCCCTTTGAGATTGAGTCAAATACTTTATACTATGATGTGGGCATCGTTCTCACTCAACACAGCCACCTTGTGGCGTATCATAGTGAGACACTATCATATGTTGTCTGTAAGTACCCTACTTATGAAAAATAAATGTACTCCATTGTGCAAACTTGTCGCAAGTGGATACATTACATTATGAAGAAGGAGACATTCATCCACACTGATCACAAGCCACTACAGTTCATGCTGACCCAAGGAAAATTGCAAAATGATTTCCATCAGAATTGGTCCACATACTTAAAGAAGTTCCACCTCAACATCGAATATAAAACATGAAGTACCAATCTAGCTATTGATTTCCTTATCCAACCTCCAGTCGCGACACTCACCATGGTGCTATAATATTGCATCCATGAGACCTATGGATGGCCCCACCTCTGTGAGACAGACCCTGACTTCTCCACCACCTACCAAATGTTGGGAGAAAACTCAGTGGTCGCTAATTTCCATCTTCAGGACGGGATGTTGTGTCGTTTGGGCCATATATGCATTCCATAAAGTGAGAGAGTGAAGCTAATTTGGGAAGCTCACTACAGTCAGGTGGAAGGACACTTTGGCATTGAAAAGACAGTGGAAGTGCTGCAGAAACATTTCTACTAGCCAAAACTTCGACAGGATGTCGACAAGTATATCAAGTCCTTCACTGCTTGCGCTATTGCCAAACTGAACACTAAGAAATAGGGTCTGTACACCGCTATGCCTACTCCTAAAAATCCATGGGAATCCATCTCAATGGACTACATGTCAGGCCTCCCATCCACCAAGAGGGGCAATGACTGTGTTTTTGTGGTTGTTGATCACTTTTCCAAGATGGTGGTTCTAGATGCCTGCAAGAAGAACATCACCGCAGAGGCTACTGCCAAGATATTCTTTGAACGTGTATGGGTACACTTTGGGATCCCACAAACCATTATGTCATATCAAGAGAGTCAGTTCCTCAACACATTCTGGTCGATCCTCTAGTCACTTCTAGATACCAAGCTCACTAAATCCACTGCCTTCCACCCCCAGATAGATGGCCAAACTGAGGTCATCAATTGGATGATCATAAATATCCTGCACATGTACAATTCCAAGCACCCCTACACATGGGATGAGATTCTTCCCTATGTCCAACATATCTACAATCGAGACTTTGATAGATCAACTGGACATAACCCCTTTTAGGTGGGGTTGGGATTCCAACCATTGAGCCTCATGGATGTTGCCTTGCCCCTGTAGAACACCTAGGTCGACTCGTCCCCTAATCCACCAAAAGCTGAAAAAGAAACCCATTTCATTGAGAGGATCCAACACATACGCAAATAAGTTCAGAATATTTTACAGAAGTCCAATGCCAAGTACAAGCAGTGTCATGATCAACATTAGGTGCCACATAAGTTTCAGGTGGGCAACAAAGTTTGGTTGCACCTGCAGAAAGAATTCCTTACATGGCACCATTGGAAGCTTCTCCCACTCAGGTATGGACCATACACCATCACCAAGTTTGTGGGTGACAATTCTTTTGTGCTCAACATTCCACCTTTCCTTGGCCTGCACCCAGTCTTCAACGTGGCTCTTTTTTGGCCATATTTCCCACCATTATTGGACACCTCAGAGATAGAAGAGTAGTTAATACCAACAGAGCTCAACCATGATGGTATGCAACATGAATCCATTGATAATATTGTGCACACATAGATCAAGGAAACCCGACATCAAAGGATACAACTTTATCAAGTTGTCAAAGCAGGGCATCTCTTGCACCAAAGCAAGTGGCTCACCCGAGGCCAAATTCAACAGAAATTTCCTCATATGATGGGGGAAATAAACACAATGGAGACCAATGATTCCTAAGGGGGGACGATTGATCCAGTTGGATGTCGATGGCCTCCCACCTATTCCAACTGGTTCATTTTGGCATTTTTCGAGTTTGGTAGTTTTTTTTTCCTAGTTTTCGGGTCCCAAACTTGTGGGGCCATTTTGAGGCCCTAAACAACGTTTTTAGGGCTCGCCCCAATCGAAAATGTCATTTGATATATTTCATAAAAATGTGTAGTCCTTGGATATACCTTTCCAATGGGATATCTTGCACCTAAAATGGAGATTGTATGCAAAAATTACGACCCCAAGAAGTTGATGTACTAACTTACCCAAATGGGGCCCACATGATTCTTGGTGCTTCATCTCCTAGGGTTAGGTTTTTGGATGTCTAGGGTTTTTTACATTCTTGTTTATTGTAAAAATTCCTTTAGAGCCTCATTGTAAGGATATTATTGCAAATGAGTGCATCTGTCACATCTCTTCTCAGAGATAAACTACCACCATTCCAACAAGCTTGTTTTCCACTGCATTTTACAGTTTCAACTTATTTCCTTATTGAATAGAAAACTTGTTTTACAGTATCTATGTTATTCTATGTTAAGCATATTTTAATAATCTGTATTCATTTCATTTTTCTCATAAAATTCAGATCAACAAGGGTTGTATTCCCAAACAATAATAAATCAAACCACAGTAAACTAATTAATAAGATTGAAGTAGTATGAAATCTAGTGTTTGTCATTTTAAAGTTTTTGGTTGTGTGGATTATGCTCATGTTCCTCAAGAGTTGAGGAGAAAACTTGATGATAAAAGTGAAAAATGTATATTTTTTGGATATAGTGAGTAGTCTAAATCATATCGATTGTACAATCATGTTACTAAGAAGTTGATAGTAAGAAGAGATGTTAAATTCCAAGAAAATGAATCTTGGGATAACAAAAAAATGAAATAATTGTATCTCAGATTCCTTCTATATAGGAAGACAAATAGGTGGAAGCTACATGACGACAAGCTTCTCACCAAGACTTCCAATATTGCATGTACAAGGCCAAGAAGAATAAACAAAGCATAGTTCTTCTTCTAATAATAATAATGGTTCATATCCCACTATAGAAAATTTAAGCAATGAGAAAAAAAGAATATTGGGAGAAATTTATGAGTAGAATGACGACATAGATCAACAAGCACATTTTTCTTTGTTATCATGTCAACCGATATATTTTGAAGAAGCAATCAAGGAATAAAAATGGGTTCATGCAATGAATGAAGAAATTGAATAAATTGAAAGAAACAACACATGGGATCTTGTAGATCTCCCTACAGGTAAAACCACCATTGGAGTAAAATGAATTTATAAGACAAATTCAATGAGAAAGTAAAAGTAGAGAAGAACAAGGAAAGACTTGTAGAAAAATGGTTTTCTCAAAAACCTGGTATTGACTTTGGAGACACATTTGCTTCAATAACATGTTTGGATATTGTGAGTGTAGTTTTGGTAGTTGCAACCCAAAACAAATGGCCAGACTATCAAATGGACATTAAATCATCCTTTATAAATGACATTTTAGAGAAAGAATTTTATGTGGATTTATGTGGATCATCGACTGGGATTCCAAATAAGAGGTAAAGAGTACAGATTGAAGAAAGCATTGTATGGTTTGAAGAAAAATCCAAGAACTTGGCACAGACACATTGATTCTAATTTGGTCAATAATTGATTCAAAAGGAGCAACAATGAGCCCACTCATTACACCAAAAGATACCAGAAAGGTAATATTTTTATAGTTTTTCTCTATGTTGATGACATGATTTATACAAGAAATTTGTTGTTGAATGACTTCAAAGAAGCTCTACAAAGTGAATTTTAAATGAATAATCTTGGTCTTATGAAATATTTTATGGGAGTTGAAGTTGAGCAATCTGCAAAAGGAATTTATATTTATCAACAAAAATATGCCACAAATGTTTTGAAAAAGTTCAAAATGAGCAAATGCAAGCCAACATATACACCAATTGCAATAGGTACAAAACTAAGTAAGCAAGATGAAGGAAAAACAATTGATTATACTTTTTATAAGAGGCTTGTAGGAAGCCTCATGTATCTTACAACTACCTGGACATATATCATGTATGAGTGAGATTAATTTCGAGATTTATGGAAAGTCCCAAAATCTCTCATTGGAGAGTTGGAAAAAGAATTTTGAAGTATATTGAAGGTACAACAGATTATGGAATTTGGTATTCCAATTCAGAAGATGACTCACTTGTTGGATATACAGATAGTGATTTTGCAGGTAGCGTTGATGATAGGAAAAGTACTTTCCAGTATGCATTTCATTTGGGTACAGGTTTAATTTCATGGGATTCTAATAAACAACCCATTGTCACAATATCTTCAACAAAACCAAAGTACGTGGCAACAACTTCAGCATCATGTCATGTAGTTTGATTGAGAAGGATCCTTAGTGATCTTACACATGAAGGAAGGAGCAAACTCGTATATTTTGTGACAACAGTTCAATAATTGTATTATCTAAAAATCATGTGTTTGACCCCAAGAGTAAACACATTGACACTTGTTATCATTTCATTCGTGAGCTTGTCAATGATGGTAGCATTATGCTACATTTTTTTTGTTCGAAAGAACAATTAGCAGATATCTTCACCAAGCCATTGGTAAGAAATACTGTTGAGTTTCAAAGACAACACTTAGGCATTGTTTGTGCTTATTTTTGTGATGGTCGAAATTAAGGGGGAGTGTTAAATAGAGTAATTCCTCCCACTTACTTGACCAAGTTGATAGTTGATAGGCATCATAAATGCACTAGATAAGATAGGTGGATATGTATTCATTAGGTAGGTGAGAAGATGAAATATCTAGTTTTATGTATTTTCATTTTAGTTTTTCATATGAATATGGAGAAGATATGAACATCTCCATTGTTGTGTGTATGCTTTGTTTTCAAATTCTTGTGTTTTCTTGAACTTGAAAAAATAACACAACATTTGCTAAAATAATTCCACTACAAGCCTGTATTTTATATACCTATTAATTATCTATTAGTTAACAGTAGCACCTTACAAAGAAAACAATAAAAATACATTACTGACAATTACCTACACATCAAAAAATATCATAATATACCATAACAATACATTACTGTCGCTTACCTACACATCGGAAAATATCATAATATTAGTGGTATGCCCAACATTTCTTCCATATTGACAGCTTATATGGACTCATCACCAAATTAAAAATACGGTTGTCAGAGTACTCATTGTAAATGTGTCGAACCTGCACAAAAAAGATCTAGCTAGCAAATGGCATACACAATTTGCATAAAAAATATGAGAAAAGAGAAACATGAGAGAAAGAATGGAATAATTTTCATAAACCAGATGAATGAATGATAATTTACATATGATATACTATGTATAAATCAACTAATGTGCATCAGGGGAGAAGCCAATGCACCATAGTGGTGGTCTAGAGTGATTTGGACACACACCAACAGTTACGGGAGTAAACTGTCACCTAGTCTAGTCTCTCGGGTAGTTACGGGAGTTAAATTCCACCTCAACTAAGTTAACCAATCTCTCAGTATTCATTTAATTGACCGAAATAAAGTGAAGTGAGTAGAATATCAGAGAATAATGAGTAATGCGCTAGTCTAGTGATGATCGCAATGTTGCATGGTGATGATCCCAATGTGGCATCTACACTACACTCAACTAATCAAACTGAAGTGTGAACCGAAGAGAATATTCTCCCTAGACTATAGGATACTAAACAATTACTAGTAAACATAGAGAAAACCTTAGGAAAAATAATTCCTAGGTGTGTGTGAAGTATCTCCAACACCCCCTGAACATCACTATGGGGAAAATAAAGAATGGGCCCCAGAAACGAGGCCATGTTAGGTACCCAAATACAAAAGATACACTGAAATAAGCAAGGAAAGAGGGAAAACCTCATGGGGAACCCCCCCCCCCACCCTCAAAGTACAATGTATGTAAAATGAAGAACTGACAGTTGCTAGGAAACTGTGTTCGTCACTCCAAGACGACTACGTAGAGAATGAAACTTATGCTTAATGAAGGTCTTGGTGAAGATTTTTGCAGTCTGTTTTGCTGAAGGAAAAAACTATAGGTCAATGATCCCCCCATTTACCAAGTCTCGGATGTAGTGCATGTGGATATAGATATGCTTCGTCCATTGCCTCTGAATTGGATCTCTGTAGAAATTTACAATTCTCTATTTGTCACACCAAATGACGATCGGTTGGTGAAACTGAATGGAAAACTCAGTGAGAAAATGTTGTAGCCACGTATCCTGAATAGTTATTTTAACTACCCCCATGTACTCTTCCTCGACTAAGATAGATAAATAGTAGCCTTCTTCTTTCTCGAACAATAGATAGGCCTAGAACCAAGACCGATTGAGTAGCCAGATGTGGACTTGCAATCAATGATATCTCCAACCCAGTCATAATTAGTAAACCCGATTAGGTCCAGTGTAGAGTCTTATGTATAGTGAATCCCAAAGGTGATGTTTCCCTGTACGTATCGAAGGATACACTTTGCAACCTTCCAATGTATCTCATCCAGCTTCAACATGAACCTGGAGATTTCTCCAACTGCATAGGAGAGGTTCGGTTTGGAGTGTGTGAGATACAACAAGCTCACCACCAGCTGTCTATATAGTGTATTGTCCACCAGTGGAGTGTCCCTTCCATCCTCGTTTCTAACTCTTGATAGGAAAGGAATCGGGGAATACTTGGATTTTTTCATGTGACATCTCTCAAGGAGATGTCGTGCATACTTGGCCTGAGACAGTTTGATTCATGATCCATCCTAACCGATATCGAGTCTAAGGAAGAAATGTAGAGGACCTATGTTCGTCATGAAGAACTTGTTGTTGATTTTTCATAAGCTAGGTTAAGCATGAAGTTCATTCCATTTTAGCATTTCACTTAACCATAAACAATAATGTTGCATCCACAAAGATCAAAAGAAGAAACACCATGCACAAGAACATAAGAAGTATCCTAGGAAACCCTTCTCAACAAGGGAAGAAAACCCAACCAAATCCTTTTCTATATTCTTCAAGAGAAATACCTTCACCGCCAAGAAATACCTAGCACACAAGAGGGTTCTTAAACCATAGAACTCTAGCACCCAACAGAGGTGCATACCTTTTTCCAAAGAGATGTACTTACTGAAATTTCCAAACTCACAAGGAAGATATGATTCCACAATGGGGAATCATGCCTTACTTATATTAAACTTGACCAATCAACAAAGGCATCCATTGGCCCAACAGGGTCGACCTCTCTAAGTCACTTTATAATTTATTATTATTATTATTATTATTATTATTATTATTATTATTATTGTTTTTGTTGTTGTTGTTAGTATTATGAATATTAGAAATATTAATTATTTTTTACATTTCTTATTAATCACATTAAGGTGGGGCCGACCTATATCCTTTACATAACAATTAGGGTTATATGAAGGTATGACTCTTGAACAACATATAGAAAAGGATTTGATACACCCACTAGGGGCACATCCATAGGGATACCATAGCTCTGGCTCACTGCATTACACAGAAGAACCATATCTACACACGCTCACATGTGTTCATCCACAGGCACGTCCACTCTACAAATATCCATTCCCACTACCCCACATAGGAGAATCATCTGGATTTTTCTCATCAACTCTATTTCTCAGAGGAGTCTAACACATCGTCTTCATTTATGTTCACATGACAATGCATCCAACACTTTTGGTATTTTACACGTTCAACTTGTGCTCAGCCACAAGCATGTCCAACTCATCGGATCTCTTTTCCTACTGCATAATCATCTGGAGTTCTTCTGACTCTCTTCATGGAGGAGGTCATCTTTGCGTTCCTATCTCTATCTCAGGAAGGAACCACGAACCCTTCTTAGGGGCTTTCTGTCAGGTTTGTAAGCTAAGAGAAAGTCTTGACATAGTTGCTATGATCCACACCTCACAAGTTTATAAGTTGGAGAATGTCTCACATAGCTACATTCATCAACACTCCCTCTCATCTAGGGAGGCATTATTTATCATGCGAAGTCTCACACAGATGTATTTTGAATTTTGTCTTAGTTGGAGTTATCAACACTCCCTATCAACTGGTGAGCCGTTCTTCACAAAGTTAATTTGGTGAAGATATCTGCAATTTTCTCAAGTGTATGAAGGTACTGCATGTGTATGATTTTCATCTGCATCATATCTCTGAAATAAGGATATTTCATCTTATCGTATTTCAATTTATCAAGAAATGTTGGGTTCTCAAGGATCTTTACTCACAGTTCTTGGTTAACATCATAGGATCCATCTCATGGTCAAGTAAATCTTTCAAAATCTTGTGAAGACACATTGCTTCACATACTCGATGTTATATACTTTGCCTCTGTGTTACTCAATACTACATAGTTTTGTTTCCTGTTGCATTAGGAAACCATGGAAAACTTCACGATAGAACATCAGTCGAATGTGCATTTCCTGTTCACTGTACTTTCTTCTCAATCTGAATCAGCATATATTGCAAACTCAAGTTTATACTGGAGGTATATCTCAGGCCATATCCAATTGTGCCTCGTATATATCTCAATACATGTTTTTATGTTGTCTAGTGATTCTGTCTCGATTGAATCATGAAATGACTAGGCACATTCACTTCATGGCATGAATCAAGTCTAGTGTTGACCATATACATTAGTGGTCCAATCATTTGTGGATTAGTCGTGTATGAGTCATCATCAATCTTCTTCTTTAAATCTATCACGGTGGATTTTTCATTCTGTCATACTAAACTTCTTTAATATTTTCACTTTATATTTTCCTTGACTCACGAAAAACTTATCGGTCATCTATCATACTTCTTGTCCCAAGAAGTAGTGCATCATACTCAGATTCTTCATCTCAAATTCAGAAGTCAATGATTACTTGTAACAACACGCTTTCTGAATAATTCATCAAGATTAGGCTCTCATCACCAACACTGTAATGATATAGGTTTGGATCAACAACACTCTTGCTGAAATCCAAACTTATCAAGAATCTATCTATCTAATATAGTTTCCAACTCATGGATGGTAGTGTATCAGGTTTACTGGACCAAGTGTCTCTTCATAGACAACTCCATCTGTTTGTGAGAAACCTCTGGCTATAGATCTCGTTCTACATTTCTTGACACTTTCATTAGTTGCTTGCTTGATCATATAGATCCACTTAGAAGTTACCACAGACTTCCATTTCTGGTCCCTGAATAATATCTTATGCATCATTATTTTAATATATATTGGTATTCTTCTGTTATGGCATATTTTCATACCGGTTCTCTTGTTGCTTCTCTAATACAAGGAGTCTCAACATCAATGAAGTGGAACATGACTGAAGGATAGCTCAAAAATCTATTTTTCTTTCTAGGAATATGCCTTGAGAGGATTATCTGTTTATTTGCCTCTTGCAGAGTGATTCTAGGTAGGCATCTTATGCCCTACTACAATATCTCTGAACATATCAACTGAAGAAACAGGGTAACCTAGAGTAATGTTTGTCTCCCTCTAAATTGTTGAAGGGGGAGAAGCTATTGTCTCACTGTCAATATCCATCTGAGATTCTTTGGGTCTTTAAAAACAAATGTCTCTTCTTCAAGGACAATGTCTCTTCTTGTCTCAATCTATCTTTGACTAGGGATGTCTTTGAAGATTCATTGTATCCTTTCTTCCTAAAGGATGTATCTTGGACTTCTTCTCTTTGGGTACATGAAAATACATTGGGCACCCAAATAACTTGAAGTGTTCAATCTCAGGCTTCATCTTGGTGAAGAATTCTTCGGGAGTTATGTTTTTCAAAGTCTGGTGAAGACTCTTGTTCTGCACATAGATTGTTTCATGCATGCTTCTTCCCATGGAATCCTAGAAGGATTCTAATCATGATTTGTAGCATTGGTTGTCTCGGTGATGGTTCTATTCTTCTTCTTTCTCAAATGGTTTTGGCTCCTCCTGAGTCAAGTGACTCCCTCTAAAGGATAATCATCTTATTTTCTTGTTAACCTATCCGGAACAAGAAGAAAAAAGGAACTAACACAAGAATATCTCCTAAAGGAGAATAATGAGTACATCTCTAGAATCGAAAAATTTTAAGGAATATTTTCACAGCTACAACACCTACTTGTAATGTAGAAATTTTTTATAAATATATGTTAGAGGAATGAAAATTACAACAATCAAACCTGAATTCTTTACTTTGAGTGTGTTTTTTCTCTGAATGGAATGATATCCCTCTGGATCCATGACTTCAACAACGATTCCTTCCTCCTCCAATTTCACTCACGACAATGATACAAATAATATATACAAGTGCATACCTAAGGATGTTGATATGATTTCTCCAATGGCTCTTGGATGATCTCTATCCTCTGATATCTTTATGAATAAGATAGTCATGATGTCACCTTTTGTCATCTTTGTTATTTTGAAGTTGGCCCTTCAAAGTAAAGGCTTGAGTAGGTGATTGGCTTCCTTGTCCTGACGTCATTTTCCTTCCATTCATTGATAGTTGTTTCTGGTAAACCATTTTGTATTACCCACAATAAGTCTTCCTTTGAAGTCACGTATTTCAAGAACTTTGAAGTTTCTTGATCCATCAAGCGTATCTTCTATCATAGTTTTGTTCATCATAAATTTAGATTCTTCACAACCCTTTGTCAACTAGGCTAGAAAACCTAATGGCCAGGCTAGGCTAACACTTTTAAGTTTTATTGGACTTATGACTACCAACAATAATCCTTTGAGAGATAGGAGAACACAAGTGAGTTGAAGAGCTCCTTTAATGAGTTTGCAGAAACCCTAATTTTGAAATTTCTGCAGAAATTAGCGAAACCCTAGAAACCCTAGGGCCAAAATTTCAAAATAATTGGAATGTCACTCTGAGAGTATCTGGAGATGTGTTGGAGGAGGCCATACTCTCCTATGAAAAAATTGGCCCCAACATTCAAGTGTTTAAGTTCTGAAACACCTCATAAAGGAAGGTCGTACGGATTTTCTAGAAACCCTAGGAGCATCGTACGGTTCTGCAGAAGAGAGAGGAGACTGATAGATGCTTGTACAATGGGTTCTTCAAGACCTATGCTCTTATACCATGTTTATTTTTCATAATCTAGGTTAAGGATGAAGTTCATTCCATTTTAGCATTTCACTTAACCATAAAAAATAATGTTGCAACAACCAAGATAACAAGAAGAAACACCATTCACAAGAACATAAGAAGTATCATGGGAAACCCTTCTCAACAAGAGAAGAAAACCCAACCAAATCCTTTGCTATATTCTTCAAGAGAAAGACCTTAACCTCCAAGAAATACCTAGCACACAAGAGGGTGCTTAAACCATAGAAATCTAGTGCCCAAGAGAGGTGCACACCTTTTGCCAAAGAGATGTACTTGCTGAAATTTCCAAACTCACAAGGAAGATATGATTCCACAATGGGGAATTATGCCTTAATTATATTAGACTTGACCAATCAACAAAGGCGTCTATTGGCTCAACAAGGCCGACCTCTCTAAGTCTCTTTATAATTTATTATTATTATTATTATTATTATTATTATTATTATTATTAATATTAGCAACATTAATTATCTTTTACATTTATTATTAATCACATTAAGGTGGGGCCGACCTCTACCCTTTACATAACAATTAGGGTTACAGGAAGGTCTGACTCTTAAAAAAAATATAGAAAAGGATCTGATACAACCACTAGGGGCACATCCATAGGGATGTCATAGCTCTGGCTCACTGCATTACACAAAAGAACCAGATCTACACATGTTCACCTATGCTCATCCACAGACACGTCCACTCTACAGATCTACATTCCCACTACCTCACATAGGAGACTCATCTGGAGTTTTCTCGTCAACTCTATTTCTCAAAGGAGGCTAACACATCATATTCATTTATGTTCACATGACGATGTGCCCAACACTATTTGGATTTCACATGTTCACCTTGTGCTCATCCACAGGCACGTCCAACTCATCAGATCACTTTTCCTACTGAATAATCATCTAAAGTTCTTCTCACTCTCTTCATGGATGAGGTCATCTCTACATTCCTAGATCTGTCTCAGGAAGGAACCATGAACCCTTCTTAGGGGATTTCTCTCAGGTTTGTAAGCTAAGATAAATGCTTCACATAGCTACAATGATCCACACCTCACAAGTTTGTAAGATGGAGAATGTCTCACATAGTTTCACTCATCAACACTTGTCATGCATAATGCTCTTGACTACAATACTTGTTGAAGTTGAGGAACCAGTGATCAACAAATAATCAACATATAGAACTAGGAGTAGAATTGAATAAATCATCGCGAGCATGCAAACATTCAGGTCTGACTTACAACATACAAAGTTTTGTGACAATAGGTAAGATTCCATATTGGCATACCATTCCCTCGGGACCTGCTTGAGGCCATAAAGAGACTTCTTCAGTCGAAAAACCAAAGATGAATCCTACATAAATCCTCGGGGATGCTTCATATATATCTCCGTAGAGAGATCTCCATGAAGAAATGCATTCTTCATGTCCATATGATGGACTTACCATCCTTTGTATGTTGTAATGGAAAGTTCCAAACGTATGGAACCCATCTTTGCTACTCGAGGGAAGGTCTCATCTTAGTCAATACCGTACACCTGCTGAAAGCCTTTGGAAACTAGCATGTCTTTATATCTAATAACATGTCCATCTGCTCCGCTCTTAGTCTTGTAGAGCCATCTTCACCTGATAAGTTTCCTTCCTAAAGAAAGGGGAACCAGATCCCAAGTATGGTTCTCGAGGAGGGAGTTGTACTTCTCCTGCATGGAGGATTCACAAAATGGATTTATAGTAGCCTCACCATAGGACTATGGATCTAAAGACTGAAACAAGAAAAGATGCATGGGTGGAATCATGTAATGTCCCCACTTTGGGACATCATCACAGGGCAGAGATTTATGATGACCAGAGTAGCCATATGGATGCTATAGCGAGTACAGGGGTATTTGAGAGGAATTATGGGGTCCATCTTGCATTGATGATCATATTCCATCATTATGATCCATTCCGCACAGGTTGTCTTTGGTTTCGTTGCATTCCGACGATTTCTAGGATTTTGACTATTTTGAGCTATAAGTCAATGAAATTCACTAAAGAGGTCATTTTGGGCACATTACTTGGAGGAACCTCTCAGTGTAATAGCTCATTGGAATTGGGAGGAGAAACAATACAGGATGGGATGGCTAGAAGTGACTTTCAGTGACCAGGGAAGCCACAAGGAGAGATAAGGAGATTTTCAAAGGTAAAAAGGTTAATTAATTAATTAAAGTGATTTAACTAATTAATTAAATATTAATAAAATGAAAGTCACTTTGGAGGGAAAAGGTGATCCAAAAAGTATAAAGGAAAGGCAAGGGTCTCTTCTCATTCATTCAGGTATGATCTTATTTTGATTTCTGGCTTCTAGCTAGTGAGCCCAATATTGGGGGTTTTGAGGGTTTTGAC
>JZKD02S1732091.1:376461-399053 GCA_000966675.3 Picea glauca | reverse complement strand
ACATCTAAAGGGTAGATCAACAAAGTGTTTGACGAAATACCTCACTCAGAAAAAGTTTTAAAAAGACACCAAAACAGTGATGATCCTTGCATAATGGCTTGGGATCATTACAAATCAGTTTACTGGAAATGATTGCAAGAGGAGGCTCCTCAAAATCAGATCGATTCCTCCTAGTATCATCTCGATCCCCAAGAAGATCTCCTACATCATAAAGAGTATTCTTGGCCCACTTGGGCCACTTCTCTAGATCTGCAACTGCATCTACATGCATTGAATTTGCATATTGTACTGACTTGGTATATGGATCATCTGAATCCTGTCAATAATAAATATCATCTAAAGAAGAGTCGTCATGTGAATTCTCATCATCTCTGACAGGTGGAAGAAAAAAAGTGTCTGCATATGGATGGTGAGGTACATGCGAGATACTTTCCTCGAATTGGAGACTAAGCTCAATGATGATCCAATCGGAGGAAATATCAATGAGTTTGTATCCCTTCACAATGTCGTGATATCCAACAAAGATACACTTTATGCTCTGTAGATCAAGTGCCTTCATCTTCTCAGAGAGAATCATGGGCCATGCACGGGAACCAAATATATGGAAGTGGGTCACTTTCGGTTTGAGGCCACTCCAAGCCTCGTAGGGGCTATTATCCTTGACAGATCTATGGGGAGATATGTTTTGGATGTAGGTTGCCCAATTAAGTTCTTCAACCCATAATATCTGTGGAAGTGACTTTGCATGTAGCATGCAATATGTCACTCTTTCAAAGATCTATTTTTTCGCTCAACAACTCCATTTTGTTGTGGAATATAAGGAACCATGCACTACAACTGAATCTTTGCCTCATGAAAAAGATTTTGTATCTCACGATTGACATACTCTCCCCCGTTATTTGTTCAAAGGACTTTTATATTCTTTCATGGCTGTGCCTCAACAAGGGATTTGAAATCTTTGAGGTGTTGAAAGACCTCTGATTTTTTCCTGAGAAAGAAAATCCATGTGAAACGTGAGAAATCATCAACAAAAATAAACACGTACCTTTATTTATTGATCGATGGATGTGGAAAATGGACCATTAGATCACTATGGATCAAATCTAAAGGAAATGAGGCCTTCTGATTATTTCCTTTGTTGAATTTCTCTCAAGGGTGTTTTCCAAGAACACATCCCTTACAAATTCCTTTGGAGAAGTGGATGTCATGTAGACCATCAACCATTCCTTAATTGCTAAGTTGTTTCATATATCTGAAATTTAAATACTTGAACCTTTCGTGCCATATCCTACTTCTTTCATCAGCATGGGTAACCAATAATGCAGAATCTGGTTCAATAAATTCAGAAAATGTGTAGAGTCTCGATTGATGATTTACCTCACTGGTAGAAACCCTGGAATTGGTTTGCATGTCATAGATATCCACTGCATTAGGTGTGAATATGAATCTCTTTTTGGTGATGTAGTTTGTCATCAGATACATGGAGAGAAGATTGACGAAAAATTTGGGAACGTGTAGCACATTCTCGAAGCTTTCGTTTGTGAGTTAAATTCTTCCTTTGTCGGTAACCTCAACTAGAGAGTTGTCCCCCATCAGAATAGGAGGACATTTACATGCATCCAATGAATAGTAGAATTCTATTTTGGATGACATGTGGTGTGATACACCTGAATCTATGATCCAAGCATCGGGAGAGGAGTTGATGGAAATCAAAGCATGGTTAGAATTGTCTTTCTTGGGATTCTGATCTTCTGGATTCTTCTTTTTGGCACCCTCGGGGATGCGATCTCCATGGTTGTTTTGTTGAAGTATTTGGGGCTTTTGATCTATCTGTTTCTCCATACATGCAGATTCTGGATGGAATCTTTTATGGAAGTAAGTGCATTTATCATATGCCAAGAATATAAAATTCAGTGATGATATGGTCTGAAGAAAGATCAATGAGTTTGTATCCCTTCACAACATCGTGATATCCAACAAATATACACTTTGTGATATGTAGATCAAGTGCCTTCCTCTTCTCAGACAGAATCGTGGGTCATGCATGGGAACCGAATATATGGAAGTGGGTCACTTTTGGTTTGAGGCCACTCCAATCCTCATAAGGGGTATTATCCTTGACAGATCTATGGGGAGATATGTTTTGGATGTAGGTTTCCCAATTAAGTTCTTCAACACATAATATCTGTGGAAGTGACTTTTCATGTAGCATGCAATATGTCACTCTTTCAAAGATCTATTTTTTCACTCAACACCTCCATTTTGTTGTGGAATATAAGGAACCATGCACTACAACTAAATCTATGCCTCATGAAAAACATTTTTTACCTCATGATTGACATACTCTCCCCCATTATTTGTTCGGAGGACTTTTATATTCTTTCATGGATGTGCCTCAACAAGGGATTTGAAATATTTGAGGTGTTGAAATACCTCTGATTTTTGCCTAAGAAAGAAAATTAATGTGAAACCTGAGAAAACATCAACAAAAATAAACACATACCTTTCTTTACTGATTGATGGATGCGGAAAATGGACCATTAGATCACTATGGATCAAATCTAAAGGAAATGAGGCCTTCTGAGTATTTCCTTTGTTGAATTTCTCTCGAGGGTGTTTTCCAAGAACACATCCCTCACAAATTCCTTTGGAGAAGTGGATGTCAGGTAGACCATAAACCATTCCCTTATTGCTAAGTTGTTGCATATATCTGAAATTTAAATACTTGAACCTTTCGTGCCATATCCTACTTATTTCATCAACATGGGTAACCAATAATGCAAAATCTGGTTCAATAAATTCAGAAAATGTGTAGAGTCTCAATTGATGATTTACCTCACCGATAGCAACCCTGGAATTGGTTTGTATGTCATAGATATCCACTACATCAGGTGTTAATATGACTCTCTTTCCAGTGTTGGAGTTTGTCAACATATACATGGAGAGAAGATTGATGAAAAATTTGGGAATGTGTAGCACATTCTTGAAGCTTTCGTTTGTGAGTTAAATTCTTCCTTTGTCAGTAACCTCAACTAGAGAGTTATCCACCATCAGAATAGGAGGAAATTTACATGCATCCAATGAATAGTAGACTTCTTTTGTGTTTGGCATGTGGTGTGATGCACCTAAATCTATGATCCAAGCATCGGGAGAGGAGTTGATGGGAATCAAAGCATGGCTAGAATTGTCTTTCTTGGGATTCTGATCTTCTGGCTTCTTCTTTTTGGAATCCTCGAGGTTGCGATCTCCATAGTTGTTTTGTTGACTTATTTGGGCCATTTGATCTATCTGTTTCTCCATACATATGGATTCTGGATGGAATCTTTTATGGAAGTAAGTGCATTTCTCCCATTTTCTTCCCTTTCCACCTTTGGATTTGGAGGCATTGTTGAAGGGTTTTAAGTACCCTTCCTTCTTTGAATTTTCATGTGTTTTCCTTTTTCTTTGTCTTTAGATTTCTGATTTTGATGATTTCTACCATCATGCAAAGTAAGTGCATGTGCCTTTGGGCCTTTGATTTTTCCCATGTTGATAATCTTTTTATGCTCTTGTGTCAGAGATTCAATAAAGACCTCAAGAGAGGGCATCTTCCAGGTGGCTCCAGAGGCTAGCCTAACTGAATGAAATGTGGATACAAACACTGAGTATTCCAGACCAAGTTTGGAGAGAATGGTGAGAACCATTTGTTTCTCCTCCTTAGATTTATCAATCCCGCAAGCCTTTAGTTATGACAAAAAATCCTTATATTTGGTAAAGAAATATTGGAGATTGTCGAATGTTTATGTGGCTTATGTGGGTTCGGTCTCTATGTCCATGGTTAACCTATATTATCCTCCTCCTCGAAGCTGCACTATCATCTTCTCTTTCCATGCAAAGAAATTGTATGGTGTAACAATGAATTCTTTTGGAAATTCCATTTTTTCGATGTGTTCAAACTTTGGTACCTGCAAAAAGAATCTAGTGTGTCTTTTTCCTAGCAATCCTTTGACTCTGATACCATGTAAATGTGTTGAACCTACACAAAAAAGATCTAGCTAGAAAATGACATACACAGTTTGCAGAGAAAATATGAGAAAAGAGAAACAAGAGAGAAATAATGGAAGAATTCTCATTAACCAAATGAATGATAGTTTACACATGATATGCTTTGAATAACTCAACTAATGTGCATTGGAGGAGAAGCCAATGCGCCATAGTGGTGGTCTAGAGTGACCGTAAACTTCCACCTAGTCTAGTCTCTCAGGCAGTTACGTGAGTTAACTCACACCTAGTCTGAGTTAACTAATCTCTCGGTCTTTAGTTAACTCACTAAAATAGAGTGAAGTGAGGAGGATATGAGGGAATCATGAGTAATGCGCTAGTTTGGTGATGATCCCAAGGACAATGCGCATTAGCTGGTGATAATTCCAATGTTGCATGGTGATGATCCCAATGTGGCATCTAGACTCCACTCAACTGATCAAACTCAATTGTGAACTTAAGAGAATATTCTCCTAGAGAAATATTCTCCCTAGACTATAGGAGACTGAATAATGACTAATAAACATAGAAAAAACCTTAGAAAAATAAATTCCTAGGTGTGTGTGAAGTATCTCCAACACTTATAAGCACAATACACTTTGAATGTCTTGAAACAATTTGACACAAAATTCATGTATTTCCAAAGAGTTATCACAACATTATTACACAAGTTTTTATGTGAAAAGTTTACAAAATTTTCTAGTTCTTAAATGCAAATGCTAATGATTTAAAGAATATCTTTAATAAAAATAAAATTTGATTATAAAAGTTTTTTTTAAATTGACAAAAACATTTGAAATACGTGAACATTTTTATATAGTTTTTCAGAATTCTATCATGTTCGTGTTATTGTTTATAATTTCCTCAGCACGCTAAACATAAGAATGCAATTTTTTTTATCTACACGCACAACCAAATAGTAAAGTTTATGGAAGTCCTGCTTGAAGGACCGCTTAAAATATTTTTTTATGCAAAATTTATTGTTAAAATTAACAGCAATGCCAAAAGCATACCACTTAAGGTATATATACATTGAAGTATATGTTTTTGTTTCTTATGAACACAGATATGAAGAATTGTGGGTTTATGGAAGGGGGAAATCTATTTGGTGTTAAAGAGGGTCTTCTTACTCCGAAAATACATGCTCTCATGAGCTGTCTTCTTTCACGGTATAAGAGGATTCTGTGGCATACCTAACACTTGATTTGTTTTAGATTTATTTATTTTTAATCAAGAAAATAAAAATTGACGTGCGTGGGATTTGTAGGGAATATAAAGATATGTGTTGTGTTATCATCGTGGAAAGTATGTTATCAGCGGTTATTATCTCAAGCCTGATGAAAGGATTCAATTATTTTGAGGGCGAGCATATTAATAGAGATTATTTGCCTGCAT
This sequence comes from Picea glauca, assembly GCA_000966675.3. Taxonomy (NCBI): domain Eukaryota; kingdom Viridiplantae; phylum Streptophyta; class Pinopsida; order Pinales; family Pinaceae; genus Picea; species Picea glauca. Next base: position 393,638 of record JZKD02S1732091.1, on the reverse strand, counting down.
CATCTACTGTGCCACATGTAATTGGTTTGAAAATGAAACAAATTTCACCAAAAGTTTTTGGTTTTAGCCAGGTTGGTATTACATTATTATTTATAATGTAGCTATATAGTATTTTGGTTTAGCCACATTGGTATTACATTATTATTTATAAGAATTTGGTTTTAGTTAAATTGATATTATATTATAATTTTTGGTATTACATTAATTTTTTTGATAAGATTTTGGTTTTAATCAGGTTGATATTATATTATTATTTTTAATGTCTATACAGTGTTTTTGAAAAAAATGTTACATTATAATTTGAAAAAAATTATTTTGACAGGTGGATATTTTGTTTACTACTAAGGACATCTATGTTCAAGGATATAACTTCGTCATTCATTTTGATGTTGCAACTACAATGAGAAACTATACTCTATATAATAAGAGAGCTGGCCAAAATGACCCAAGTTATATTGTACTTCTTGAGAGGTATGGATATATTTTACTTTAAATTATAAGTTTTTCATTTAAATTATCAAGTTTTTCATCTTTTATTTACAAATGCATAAAGAATGAGCTGAAGGAAAAAACCAATTATATAATAGATATTATTATATTTCAGTGATAAATAAATTAGTAAAATAGATTTATGAAAAAAAAACATACCATTAGAAAGAGATAATTGCATATTATTAAGAAATAATGTGCTAAAATAAAACTAATTTGATCATTTATTCTAGATGTTTTGATGTCATTTTATATATCATTTTCAAGTAATAAAAGTTATCATAAATAATCAGAAATAAGAAATGTATATTTTTTTATCTTAGTTAATTTAGAAAATATTTTTTATTTTTATTGATACAATTGGTTGTATTGGGAAGAATCATTTCTATAAAGGGTGGGAGGGGGCATTAATAGAAAAAGTATATATTATATAGACTTTTTCTATTAATGCCCCTCTTTCATTTTAAATATAGATTTATTTTAAGATTATATTCATATAAGTTAGAACTATTATTTTTTATTAATATTTCGTACTTTTTCTATTAATGTCCCATTTTTTATTTTAAATATAGATTTATTTTAAGACTATATTCATATAAGTTAGAACTATTATTTTTTATTAATATTTCTAGGTTTGTTATAGTGTAAGTTTATGAAATTGATTATTTGGTGATTTTGTTTACATAAGTTTTATATTTTTTCATCTTTATTGTATGAGATGTGTAGCATAACTTTATTATACAATTAAAATAAAATACAAAAGATTGAAAATCCATTTTAAAATGTTAAAAAAAATTATAAACATTTAGTAGTAATCAATAGTTAGAATAAATCCATCTTAAAAATGGGTTTTGTAAGAATCTATAGAATATTTATGTTTACTGGATATAGATTCAAGACAACATTGAATTTCTGTTAATATAGAACAACATTGAATTTCTGTTAATGTAGGTATTGGATTTTAAATATATTACATTCTCACTTCTTATATTACAATGGTGCATTGACATTGAGATATATTTACATTAACTTTTAATTTTGAATATTATTTATTTTGAGTTTTGTTTAACATCAAATTTTTAAAAGAATTATATGCATTTTTTTAATATATAAATATTTTTGTTTTTAATGTAAAAAAAAATATTAATAAATTTAAAAAAAAATCCCTTAACTATTATATCTAAATATGATTAGTTAACAATATTATATCTAAATATATTGAGTAATTTATTAATTTAGTTAAGAATTAATATACAAAATAACATCATTAATATTATTTCTAACTATTTGTACCTACATATTTTTTTGTAATGAAACAATTTGCATGGTATTGAAATATAAAGTTAATTAAGTTCATAGAAAAATATGAATATTAATTAATAATTTTGGCTTTTTATAAGTTAATTTATTTTAAGAATCATTCTTATTATTATTTCTACATAAAGTTTTCACTAATTCACGTTGGTTTTACTTTATATATACTTAGATATTTTTTTATGAAACAATTTACACGATATTAAAATATGAAGTTAATTAAGTTCATTGAAAAATATGAATATTGATTAATAAGTTTGGTTTTTTTATATGTTAATTTAAGTTTTCACTAATTCACGTTGGTTTTACTTTATATATACTTAGATATTTTTTTATGAAACAATTTACAAGATATTAAAATATGAAGTTAATTAAGTTCATTGAAAAATATGAATATTGATTAATAAGTTTGGTTTTTTTATATGTTAATTTATTTTTAAGGATCATTTTTATTATTATTTCTACATAAAGTTTTTGCTAATTCATGTTGGTTTTACTTTATATTAACATTTTACAGGGATAATAAAGAACAACAGAATTTATTCTATGATTTAATAACGAGCGAGTATTTAGCTTCGAAGGAAAGTCCCATTCCTTTGACTTCCCAAGTTAGCTGTGAAAAATTATCAATTTCAGGTAATTTTCTTATGCAAAGTAAGGTATTTGAATTTTTATTTGTGTTTTTAATATAAATATGGGTATTTTTTAAATAATTATTTTAATTCAAGTGTGTAATTAAATTTATTTTCTTGATATGGTAAAGAAATAATTTTCCATATTTTCTTTTTTAATATATATATATATATATAACATGTTTTAAAAAAATACATAATTTTTTGGTAAAGTAAATTAAAAAAAAAATAATAAATTTTTATTATATAAAAAATTATGGCTTATTGTTTAATAAACAAAAAGAAATTTAATAACAAGCAACATAGTGAAATAAAAATTAAATAACATTGAAATGATTCTTGAGTTAAGAATAAAGAGATAGGAAGATTTCATCCCTAGGATGGCCCTTTGTTTTTTTAATGGCCTTTTTAGCTTTATCACGGAGATGTTGTTCTTCATATAGATGAATGAGATTTCATCAAGTTTGCAGAAAACTAATGGAGTCTACATTCGATGCCATAGAATCTGTTTCTTCATGGAGGAGAAAAAATAGTTTCAATCCCAAACATTAATTTATACACAACAACAAAATAATTTCAATCCCAAGCATGGATTTATAGACAACAACAAATTTTCCATATAATAAGTCAAACTATTGAGAATATCCTATTGTTGCATGTTTCTTTCCTCCATGACTTGGGCTATAAGGGCCTCAAGTATCCAATATGTATTGGTAATTCAAAAGAAACTTGTATCACATGTTTTAGAAAACCCATGTTCTTTTAACCAACTCTTAAACTTATGTTGAACTGATCACTACATAATGCTTGTTTATTCTTTGGGATACTTCCTTCTATTTCCCCAACTCTACTTTTACTCTCTTTGAAAAACTAGAATATTAGAAACAAGATGAATCTTTGACTTCTTTCTCCTCTTGGGTGACATACCTAGGCTCTTTAAAGATATGGGCCCAAAAGGGTACAAGCTCCAACCCTCCTTTTTCCAACTTCTCTAGCCATAGAACTATTTCCTCTAGTAATGGTTTCTATGTTTAGTCGAGGAGGGATGATAAGTTGAATAATGAGAGAGTTTCTTGACCTATATCCTTCACTTCTTTGGGTAGTAGTGGAAGAAGAAGAAAAAAAAATTGCCACCTAATGTCTCTTATGTATATCCCATAATGCTCTTGCTAAAATTTCAAGCAATCCTTCCCTACACTACTTTGAAGTGTCACAGCTAGTTATAGTAATAGAAATAGAAAATTATACAGGTTACCTAGAAACGAGTTTGTTCTTTCCACTAGTTTGCTCAAGAGAAAATTACCCTATGCAATGCTAACATATTTTCTTGCCATACCCAACTTCCCCAACTTCCTTCCAACTATGATTAACATTGTTGAAATATTAGGATCGTTCACTCATGGATAAACTTGTAGAGAACACACTTATACTGAGAGGGAAGGGGTCGAATTGGTATAAGATTTTTTTTTACTTTTTCAAACATTCATCAACTATAAGAAAAAAAAAAATATGAGATCTATTAATTGCATTACATGAAAACAAATATTTATGTGGAAACCCTTTTGGGAGAAACCACAAAACTTATCTTTATAATTATTTGTAGCCACCAACGTTACATTACAAATATATTAAGGAACCAACCTTCAAGAGAAACCAATCCCCACTGGTAAAAAACCTAGAGGAACCAACCTACTCTTACAGATCTTCGTTGACACCAATATATTGGAGACACCAATCCCCACCACTGAGCACTAACTTAGCAAGAGGAAACAATCTCTTTATTTGAGTGTCATCGACCTTCAAGTTCAAATTTCTTCTATAGTACATATAACTTCTTCAAAACAAGATAGCATCCACATTACCTTCATTAAATCTCCTGACTACTTCTACCTTTGCTAGGTCTAACCAAAATTTGAATTTCCAAATGAAATTTATGGTAAATTTCTAAAAGATTGTTCTTTTTGGCATCTTCCCAAGAACAAACTTGTGCATCATGCCACATATCCATATTTGCAAATTTTATTCTAAAATTTGGACCTGATTCAATATGGTATGTATCCTCATATCCTTGGAAATATCACAATCTAAAAAGTACCAAAAAAGAAGTTATAGAAAAAATGCCAAGATGGCCTATTTGAAATTGATTTCAGGACCATTCAGAAACCCTAAATTACACATCATATATCCCATAATTTATAGCAAAACAAAGTATGAAATTTTTACTTGAGTTACTTCTTTATGCCTCCTCAAATCGTTGTAAATTTCAGAGTCTAAAAAGTCCCCAAAAATAATTTATAGCAAAAATCTCAGATTGACCTCTCTGAAACTAGATTCAGGATTATAAAAAAACATTAACTTCCAAAGAGATTATATCAGAAGGTATCGTGAACCATATTTTGAAACTTTTACTTGAGTTACTTTTGTATGTCTCCTCAACTCCATGAAAATTTCACATTCTGAAAAGTCCTAGAAAACAAGCTATAAGAAAAATGTCAAACTGAAATGTTTGAAATTGATTTAAGGAATATTCAATAACCCTAACTTCCACAAGGAATCCCTTAGAAAGTATATAGAACAAACATATGAAAATTTAAGTACATGTACCTAGATATATTTCCTTTGTCTCCTTAAACTGTCATGGTCTAAAAGGTCCCAAAAAAATGTTATCGTGAAAATGACACTGACCTGAGACTAATTTTCCAACTCTCCACTTTTGGAACGACATTCAATGTTGTTAAAAAATTTGGTGTTCTCATTTATCCATAAACAATATCAAAATATTTTCACTGAACCATAGGCACAAATGCCACGCCCAAGCACTTTAACCTTTACTTAGAATAATTATGGTAATCCTACTCCATAACCAATAGATAAACCCTAGCCACAATATTGTTGCAGCAGTAGCACAATAACCATACAAATATAGTGTACCTTATATCAAGAGAAGCACAAGAGAAATACCAAAAATGCAATTGCACTATTCCTCAAGACTTGTGCCCTCTCTAGCTGCAACTACTACTCTCCAAACTTACGCCCTAGCTACCACTACAGTTCCTCCTTAGACTTACACACTGGATGAGAGAGTGTATTCATATGAGCTAGGCGCCTCCGTATTTATATTTTCCTGACTAGTTGACTGGGGCCCACTTCTCCTTCTAGATCCATCTATTACTTTATTATTATTTCTCTTGAGGATGACTTCTCTCTTAGGGTTTTCTAACATCTATTTATCATTTCTCATGCTTCCAGAATATTCTATTCTAAGTTAAAGTTTACACATGGAGGTTAACACCTATTGTAGATACCAAAAAAACAACACTCCCTCTTAGTTAGGGAGGTATTAACTAATATTTTCTTCATGTAATGGTTCCAAACACATCCATCCATCTCACATGGCATAAGAAAAACCCACATAGTCTTGCAGACTAGTCTACAAGTAACATCACTATAGCCACACACGCTATCTCATGATCACACATATCATATCACGAGCATCACTATCATAGCCACACATGAGCCATCTAGCTGGAAATCACCTCCAACACTACTCGTTAGCACTCCAAGCTAGAAACACCTCCAACACTATTGGTTGGCCTTCCATCTAGTAACCTCTGATGCTACTGATTGACACTCTAATTAGGAATCATAGTTGTATAACATGAGTATGAGAGTATTTCATTGGAGTATCAATATCTTAGTGTACCGGATTATTTCACTGGAGTAGCTATGCATACCAAGCTATTTCAATGGAGTAGCAATATCTCAGTGTACCAGACTATTTCACTAGAGTAGCTATGCATACCAGACTATTTCACTGGAGTAGCTATGCGTACCAGACTATTTCACTGTAGTAGAAATATCTCAACATACCATGTTGTTTCACTGGTGTAGCTATGCGTACTAGACTATTTCACTGGAGTAGAAATATCTTAGCGTACCAGACTATTTCACTAGAGTAGCTATGCATACCAGACTATTTCACTGGAGTAGCAATATAATAGCGTATTGAACTATTTCATTGGAGTAGTTATGCGTACTGGACTATTTCACTTGAGTAGCAATATAACAACATACCAAACTATTTCACTCTAGTAGTTATTCTTACCAAACTATTTCATTGGAGTAGCAATATAACAACGTACCAGACTATTTCATCGGGGTAGCATCTATAACACATCGTACCCTCTCACAAGCGTACGTCTTTATGAACCACACCAAGCTTGTCCGTGAAGTACTCAGACTTCACTCTTGGGAGATGCTTGGTAAACATATCAACTATCTTCTCCTCAGTAGAAACATATTGGAGCTTCACTTCTCCCTTTTGTACCATGTCTCAGATATAATGGTACTTGATCTTGATATACTTGAACTTTTCATGAAGCCCTGGGTTCTCTATCATCTTTATGCAACTCTGGTTGTCACAAAAGATGAAATTCTCCTCTAACTCGAGATAAAAAATCTCTGCAAGTAAATTTCGAAGCCACATTGCTTCGCTACATGTTGAACACACTGCTATGTACTCTGCATCAGCCATGTTGAGTACCACACAAGTATTCTTCCTTCTAAAGTATGAGATCATAGTGGATCCCAACCTGAAGAAACATTTGAATGTACTCTTCGGATCCATGAAACTATCGGCCCAATATGCATCATCATATCCTTGCATGCTTATCTAACAATGTGAAACATATCTAAGGCCATAATCCATTGTACCCCTTAGGTACCTCATCACATGTTTTGTTGCAACTAGGTGAAAACATCTCGGCTCAACCATATACTAACTTGAGGTGTTTACCGAAAAACATATATGTGGTCTCATTTTCATAAAGTACATCAACAAACCTATTATATGTCTGTACATGGTAGCATCTACTGTCTCTGAATTTGTATCACTCAGAAACTTCAAATTCATCACCAAAGGTGTAGGCATGGATTTTCATTCCAACATTTTGAATCTCTTCATAATATCTAGAGCATATTTTCCTTGACTAAGGAAAATCTCATCTGGTCTCTTATATACCTATAGACCCAAAAAGGAATGCATCATACTCAGGTATTTCATCTTGAGCTATGCATTAATTTTCCTCTTACACTCTGCGATGAACTTCTCATCCCCTGTTAGAAACAAGTCATCCACATACAATAGTAGTACCACTAGTCTACCATCCTCAACCTTGTAGTAAAGGTTGTAGTATGATCTACTCTTAGTAAATCCCAAGCTCATCATGAAACTATCAATCATGTTGTACCATGCCCTCGGTGCTTTCTTTAATCCATATAATGTATTCTTCAACTTGCACACATGATACTTCCCGTCATGTGTCTCAAAACCTTATGGTTTCTCCACATACACTTCATCTCCAATCAAACCATTCATAAAATATGTTTTCACATCCATATGATGTATCTTCCATTTAATTACCACAGCTATCATAAGAATGGTCCTAATCAAAGTGTATCTTTCCATAGGAGAAAATGTATCATCATATCCTATTCCTTCTTTCTGGGAGAATACACGTGCCACAAATCTTGCCTTATATTTCTTAATGCTTCCATTTGTTGAATTTTTTATTTGTAAATCCACTTTGATCTTACCACCAATTTATCTCTCGATCTTGGAACAACATCCCACACATCATCCTTGATTATGGATTGGTATTCCTAAATCATAGCATCCTTCCATTCTTTCTTATATGAAACCACTTCATAAGATATGCATCAATAATTGCACTAAGAAATGCCATGTAACTGGAATATGGTTTTGGCTTCTTTCTTTCTCTAAAAGTTCCATCTAGAGCACCATACTTCTTTTCATCCTGAATGATCTCACGAGCTCAAGATGGTCCTCTTTTCTTAGTATTTTGTTGGGTTGGATCTTCAGGTCTTTGTGGTTCCATCATGTCATGATCTTCTGGATCACATTTTCCTAGTACAACATTCTTATCTCCCTCTACACATGCAATCCTTGGGGCTACAAGATCTTCATCATGGACCTCATCTAAATGATTATTTCTTGATCTGTTTAAATCTGTATCCTCATCCAAGGTGACATCTCTCCTAGTTTCAATCCTTTGGTGACCTGGAATGTAAAATTTATATTCCTTCGATGATTCATTGTATCCAAAAAATATTCCCTTCTTTCTTGAAGGGTCCAACTTCGATATCTTCTCCTCGGGAACATGTATGTATACTGCGAAGCCAAAAATCCTCAAGTGGTTAACCTCTGGCTTTTCTCCTGAAAAAATTTCCTCAGGTGTCTTGTTACCCATCGCATGATGAGGACTTATGTTCTGCACATATACATTGGTCCTCGATTTTTCTTCCCACAGATGCATTTGGTAAGTCTTCATCATGGATCATGGCTTTTACTGCTTCCATTATTGTATGGTTCTTTGTTTCTGCCACACCATTATTTTGAGGATTCTAGGGAGTAGTGACCTCACTCTTAATCTCAACCTCTCTGCATAATGTATTGAAGTCATATGATTTGTACTCTCCTCCATTATATGACCTCAATATATTTATCTTCTTTTCATATAGGGTTTCCATAATCTCTTTGAATTTTTTGAATTTTTTGAACACTTGACTTTTTGCATTTCAAAAGGTATATCCAAGACTTACATGAATAATCATCAATAAAAGAAAGATAGTATACATACCCACTTAGAGAGGAGGATGACATTGGTCCACACACATTTGAGTGAACAAGGTCCCAGACTCCTTTTTCTTCGTTGTCACTACTTGGAAAGGGGTTCTTCACATTCTTTCCTTGAGCACATCCCTTGCATATTCCTTCATAACTTATTGAATTACTAGAAAACTTGTCACCATATTTCTCATGATTAGTAATGCTTTGTATTGAATGTGAGCAAGTTTTTTGTGCCATAACTCACTCGGGTTGAGAGTGTTGTGCACCAGTGTTGATTCTGAGTGTCCTTTTAATTTGTATAGTCCTTCTTGGACACCAATCACAACTTATTCGTTGATGGTCTTTCACCTTGGACACATGAGAACTTCTCCATCTACAAAGAAAACTCTAAATCATTTCTCTTCCAATGATGAGATAGAAAGGTTATTTTTCTTTAATCCGGGAACATATAAATATTTGTCATATTCAAGGGTTTTCATGAATCTAACATGTAGGAAGATTTTCCTATGCCTTTGATGGGGTATTGATAATCATCTCCTAGCTTCACCTTATGAGGTGAATCCTTTTGAACCAAAATTGAAAGTGAGTCCTTGTGGCTGGTCATGTGCTTAGAAGCACCACTATAAATAATCCAAGTGTCACTTCCATGAGTCATTATTTCGGTAAGGGATGATATCAAGAAATATTGTTCATCATCTTCTTATTTTTTTCTCTTTCTAATTGTTCATCATCTATGGCAACATGATCATGGTGTCTCTTATTCTTTCCTTTTCTAAACTGGTCTCTTGGATTAGAATAATTCCTTGAAATGTGTCCCAACTTGTGGCAAATGAAACATTTGAAGGTTGAGTAATATCTCTGAGAGTTTTGTCCTTTATGGAACTTATTGTGATGATGATTAACCTATTTCTTGAATTTCCCTTTCCCTACATGAGTTGCAAGTGCTTGATCATGATCGGCTAGTTTTTCTTCTCTTGCAGCCACTCTGGCTTCTTCTTGAGTGCACTCCTCCCATAGTTTGTTGAACTTGGTTAATTTCTTCCTTGAACGTATTCCTTAAATAAATGATTCCCATGACCTTGGGATACCATTTAATGTGGTCATCATTAATTTTACTTCTTCGACTGAATCTCCAATAACCTCAATTTTCTCCTTAATATGGGATACTCTTATGAAGTGGGATTGGATCGATTATGAGTTCTGCATCTTCACATTCTTCAATTGTGTCCTCAAGGTTATCTTCCAGTTGATTTTATTTCCTTTAAATAATATGGATAGAGAATCAAACATATTTTTGGGAGTATTCATTGATGATACATGATGGATCAAGTTATCCTTAATATAATCAAGGATGATTCTTTGTGCTCTTACCATATTCTTCTTGTGTCTTGCTTTAGCTTCATCTCCCTCTGGCTCTTCAATTTCATTCTCAACAAATCCTTCTAAGATGTTTTCTTATAGAATTAGTTTTATTCTATACTTCCATGCTCAGAAGTTGTCAGCACCCTCAAGATTCTCATCAATCTTAGTGTTGGGAGTCATCGTGTCCGGGTAGTGGAAATATTACAAAAATTTTATATTTTGTGGAAATGGGATTTGAGCTTACCATAGGGTGTTATATGCCAAGGAGACCTTCTTTCTCCAAGAAACATCTTCAACTAAGCCTCTGAATGCAAAATTATTTAACTTAGGGTTTATGAGGAAACCCTAATTCTACAACTTTAGAGAATTTCATATCTGGACCGGGGGAAATATGCACCTTACTTAGGCGACCTCCTTGGTGGGTTGAAAAGGTGCTTGATGAGATTAATAATGGTAAAAAATAAAGATAATCCTTCCAATAGTTAGATTGTTATGAAGGAAACTAGCTATGATACCATGTTAAAAATTTTGGTATGCTTGTTTAACCATAGACAATATCACACTATTGTTACCCAACCATAGGCACAAATTCCACCCCCGAGCACTTTAACCTTCACTTAGAATAATTATGGCAGTCCTACTCTAGAACCAATATATGAAACCTAGCCACAATAATGTTGCAGCAACAACACAATAACCATACAAAGATAGTGTACCTTATACTAAGAGAAGCACAAGAGAGATACCAAAAATATTGTTGCACTATTCCTCCAAACTTGCACCCTCTCCAGTTGCAATTGTTGCTCTCCAAACTTGCACCATAGCTACTACTAGAGTTCCTCCTTATACTTGCACATTGGCTCAGAGAGTGTATCCAAATGAGTTAGGTTCATGCCTATTTATATTGTCATGACTAGTTGACTAGGGAAGAAATTCTCCTTCTCTATGCATCTATTACTTTATTATTATATATATTGAGGATGTCTTCTCTCCTAGGGTTTTCTAACATTTGTTTAGTGGTTCTCTTGCTTCCAGAATATTCTATTCTAATTCAAAGGTTACACATGGAGGTTAATACCTCCCACATCTACCAAAACATCAACAAATCTTTTTTCATCCAACTTTTCCAGTGTTATTATATTTTTTACCCACACACTTTCTCTCATTAAGTTATCTTTTTATACTTTATCATAAACCTTCATGAAGGGGCATGTTAATTCAAAAAGACACAAAAACCATTAATTAAATATTAATTCCCCTTTTTTATTTCACTTTTCCAAATACCATGGGAAAATTCGTGGGAAAATAGCATGGGATTCAAAATCCATGCATTTGAATCCACCATTTCACTCTTTAATTTTTCATGTGCACTGATTTTTTTAATATAATTTTAAACAGGATACATATCTTCTACAAAGATTTGAAACATGATTGTCATTCATTCGATTTTGATGGTGAGGATGATGATAAGGCACATATTTTTTTGTTGGTTGATAAAAGGAAATAGGCTCATGGTTCGGTTCACATATAGGATTAGAAAACCCATCATATGAACAACAATGCCATCTATAACAACATGCTAAAATTATTGCATGTGAGGAACATGAAATTAATGAATCCATTTATCACAATCAACAGTAGGTTGCTCTTCAAGAAAACCAATATGAACTCCACCTACAACAAATAAAACTTCCCTGGTTGTCTAAAGGTTGTGTGTAGATAGGGAGGATACAACAACATTGTATCCAAGACTTTTTCTTGGTGATTTCATCTCAGGGCTAATAGGAACAACAATACCTTATCCATTATTTCAAGGTCCTCCTCTGGTATATCCCATCTCTCTTTGTAGTGTACTTTCAAAGAGATTTGTATGAGACCTTATTGGTCTAAAACATCCCAAAAAGTAAGTGATCGTGAAAATTAAAAGATGCCCTCAAACTAATTTTGAAACTATCCTCTTTTGGAACGACTTTAAATATTTGTTCATTCAACTTTTCAAATGTTATTACATTTTTCACCCACACGCTCTCTTAGTAGTTTCTCTTTTTATACTTTATCATAACCCTTCATGAAGTTACATGTTAATTCAAAAATACATGACATGTATTAATTAAATAAGTAATTCCCCTTTTTTATTTCACTTTTCCAAATACCATGGGAAAATATCATGGGCTTACAAAGCCATGGGTTTGAAACCACCATTTCACTTTTTACTTTTTCATGTGCACCCATTTTTTTAATATACTTTTAAACCTATACATAAATAATTCTTGGATATGTTTTATATATTTGTGAATCCGTAATATGATATTAATGAAAACATTAATCCTTTGATATTAATGATAATAATTCCAACAATCTCCCCTTTTGTCATTGATGGAAATCCTTCAACGAAACACTTAGTCCACTAGGAATGGAAATAATTTTCCCCTTTATGCAACTCTACCCCTTTGAAATTAATGGAAAAGGTATGTTCCCTCTTAGCGTGCGCTTCTCCTTAAGCACATGGTGACTATATTATATGGATACTACTCCTAACTACATATCCCTTAATTTTTTCTGACTTAAAAAACTACTCAAACATGGTAAAGAAACACTCTTAAATAATTATGAACACTTTCACTAAAAAAACAAAACAATGAGTCTTTGTCAATATAGATGATCTATGTATCCAACATAAGTAGTAGTACATATCCAACAATAGTCAAACGTGGTTCAGTTGGTCTCATCAAATCTAAGTCAATACAACAAGAAATAGTTGAGTCAACAAGAAGACATTATTTGGGTTCACATATCAACACCTTTAGGTAGTTCCACCTTGAGGGATCAATATGTAGAAGAAATAGTTGTCGTCGAAAATTCTAATCGATGGAAAACCTATTTGAAACTCAATAGATGAATACTTAGTCAAAACTCTAGTCAACTATCATGTTTGTTCATTAGTTGGTCAATCACTTCCAAGGAAATCATATGTAACTAAGAGAAGTGTTGAAAAACAATACAATCTATGATACACAATGAAATAAAGTCCTCAAACATCTTGTCAAATGATTCCATGACCATCCATCAATCCAACCACAATCTATCTTAGTATTAACTCTAGTCCAAAAAATTTTCTTTCACATCTCTTCTAAAAATATTTGAAAGCATGATTGTCATTCCTTCGATTTTTATGGTGAGGATGATGATAGGGAAGATTTTTTTTGTTTGTTGAACAAAAGAAATAGGCTCATGGTTAGGTTCACATATAGGAGTATAAAATCCCATGATATCAACAACAATGTCATCTGTAACAATATGATCAAATTATTGCATCTGAAGAATAGGAAACTAATGAATCTGTTTATCACAATCAAAAATAGGTTTCTCTTCTCAAAAGTTGGTATGAACTCTACCTACAACAAAAAAAAATTACATGGTTGTAGAAAGGTCAGGTGTAGGTAGGGAGGATACAACAACTTCATATCCAAGACTTGTTCTTGGTGATTTCATCTCATGGTTAATAGGAACAACAATAGCCTGTCCATTATTTCCAGGTCCTCCTCTAGTATAGCCCATCTCTTTCTATAGTGTATTTTTCAAAGTGATTTGTGTGAGACCACCTTGGTCTAAAACATCCCAAAAAATAAGTCATCGTGAAAATGACAAGCTAACCGAAGACTAATTTTGCAACTCTCCCATTTTGGAATTACATTCAATCTTTGTTCATCCACCTTTTCAAATGTTATTACATTTTTCTCCCTCACACTGTTGGTACCCAAAGTTTTGGGTCATTTTTTGCACACACTCACAAACTAAAGTTGTGCATGCTCATCCAGTAGTTTTTCAAGCGCCTAAGGAGATACATGAAATAAGGCGATAGTGTGTGCATCAGACTTAGTTTTACTAAGTATCACACTAGTTTTAAAGGAAGTCAAGGGTGCACCATTATGAGTTTCTTTAGTTGAGCGTGTCAGTCTAAGTTTGGTCAGTTGCATCGGAAATCAACAAGAATCCTACCGAAAGCAAGAAAGGAATCATCGGGATATCTCCTGGAATGATTACTTGTAGCCACATATGAAGACATGGGGTGACTAGAAGAGACTAATTTTTCAACTCTCCCATTTTGGAATTACATTCAATCTTTGTTCATCCACCTTTTCAAATGTTATTACATTTTTCTCCCTCACATTGTTGGTACCCAAAGTTTTGGGTCATTTTTTTCACACACTCACAAACTAAAGTTGTGCATGCTCATCCAATAGTTTTTCGAGTGCCTAAGGAGATACACAAAATAAGGCCATAGTGTGTGCATCAAACTTAGTTTTAATAAGTAGCACGCTAGTTTTAAAGGAAGTCAAGGGTGCACCATTATGAGTTTCTTCAGTTGAGAGTGTCAGTCTAAGTTTGGTCAGTTGCATCGGAAATCAACAAGAATCCCACCGAAAGAAAGAAAGGAATCATCGGGATATCTCCTGGAATGATTAATTGCAGCCACATATGAAGACATGGGGTGACTAGAAGATGATTTTTTCAGGGAAGTTAAGATTTCCCCTAATGCAGAGAACCTATGTGGAGCCATGGAAGGACTATAAGAATGTGAGGTTGTTCCATCAGAGAATTGAGTGGATCAAAATTGTGGAGGACAAGGCTCCCCAACATAATATGTAAAAGAGTTCTCTCATATTGAAAAATAAGATGGTTAATTTTAGAAGACATCGGTCCTAGAGCTCTGAGTAGCCTATAGAAATCTTTCATTGTATGGAGAAGTCTCATGTGTATTTTTTATGTATGAATATTAAATCTTAGCCCAAGGTGCATATTCTTGTATTCCCACTGTTGTTATAGTAATGAGAAGAAGTATTATTTTGTGAAACTCATTTATTCAGAACCATGTATATCTCTAATATGATGGAATGGATTCAATAATAAAGATACGACAATTATGTTATATTATGTGTTTTTCATTAATAAGTAACACTTTTGCAGGTATATTTTTAATTTTTAGTCCTTTTTAGATTATCAAATATGAGTTACATTGATGTCATTCAGAGTTCTGTTAGTTATTTTTGATCCTCCATCCCCGACATAAGACCTGATGGTCTCTAGATCTCGGGTGAGACCTTCCTCAGCCTCGACCAAGGATTGATATGTCGATGCTTATGGGATTTTGTTGGACATGGTCCAGACGAACCCTGGGTCTTAAAACACCAAGTGTTACGAATTTCAGTGCATGCGCATATGTGTATTGAGATAGAAACATTGCACAGTAAATCCCAACAGATGGTTTTCTTGCTTGGACCAAAGCCTTGTTGAGATTGATGGAGGAAAATATAAATTTGGTGGCATATGTCTAAGGAAGAGATTCAAGACTAGATAGAAGCGAAGGAGGACAAGTTTTCCCTATGGGAGAAAAAATGATTGTGGGTGAATAAAAAAGAATGGAAAGGAAGATATCTTTACTCTGATCTACATGAACGTTTTTTCACAAAATTCCCATGTTTGTTGCATGAATAGTTAAAAATACAACAAAAATTTAGCTCGACGGTGTTACCATCAGATCCCATACTATGGGATCAAGTGAAGCTTGATAGTTTAAAGGAATTGGATAGCAAGTGGACTTAGTCCATTTTTTTCTAGTTTTCTCGAGTAAAGGAAGGCTATATTGTTTGGTTTTCTATAGAATATAGTGATTCTTTCAGTGAAGCTGAAAGAAAGTTTGGAGAATTTCCTAGAAATAAGATGTTAGAAGAGACCCCCTTTTGGATCAAGATGTTGTTCGTAGAAAAAAGAATGATGTGCATGGATCCTAATAGGATGGATGAGTAAACCCCCTAGTGTTGGGGTTGGGTTCTGGAAAGGGTGGGGGAAAGAGAACCATAGTATGGATCCAATGAGGAGGATCCAATAATTTTTTGAGATTAGGTGAGGAATAGAATGGACCTAGAAGAGTAGAGGAGAAAATTAGCCAAAGGATACGCAAGAAGAGATGAGTTGAGGGAGAGAGATGCATGGAAGAATATAGAAGAGTTATTCAAGGGTGTGTAGCAAGGTGTGAGGCCCCGAATGAAGAGGAATATCACACCAAGTAGAGGTGTGGGAGACGATGATGTGCAAAAGTGGAGCACAGACGAGGATAGGCCTAAGAAGAGGCTTGGGATCAAAGACACCAGTAATGACACTAGTGGTAATGAGGACCTAAGTGATGAAGCTCGTACACTTTGGTTGTTGTGGTATGATGCAACCTTGAGAAGAGGAAGAGAGAACATGTGTGGTGTGCAAGTGAAAATTTGTTGTGATCCAGTGGACTCAGTAGAGGAAGTGTCACATAATTGTGAATTTTCATGAAGAGAGGTTGTCATACAATATGGTGGGTTTCCAATCCAACGTGATTTTGGCTCTCGGTGTAGTGGTGATAGACTAAGTATCCCAGTGAGTGGTGAACACATAAGTCTCATTATAAGCAAAGAAACCAAATTTTCACAAGGTCGTGGTGCAAAAATCAATCTGGGAGATGAATCACATGGTGGAAGTGCATGGATCGTCCTTGAGGAAGGAGCACACGATGGTGATGTGCAGTCATATAAGGAGGAGAAAGTGTAGAATGTGGATGCACCAGATGTGAAGAAATATGGAGACTCATCTAGTGGCGAGGGAGATTAACTGATATTGTTGTATGGTCTTGCGTGACTATAGATAGATGACTCTTTGGTTCCCCTCACAAGAAGCTTCAGAAGAAGATGGTCTTACCC
>JZKD02S1732091.1:356653-376452 GCA_000966675.3 Picea glauca | reverse complement strand
CCCTTGCACATTTTTAATCAAGAAGAAGACATAATAGATAGTGAAGAGGTTGAAGTTGAAGAAAGATAAGAAGAGAAAATAAGTGGCAATCCAAGTGAAGGACAAGGTGAAGTCAACAATACTTTACCCCAAGTGATAGTGATGTGGAAGGATCTAGACAATAGAAGTTAGAAGAGTGTAGCTAACCTTGTTTCCAGGATGGCCAATCAATATAGTATGTGTATATTGATTGTGTTATATGAATGGGTAAGGATGATGCTAATGAAAACTGGTTCACCTACAAGGCAATCTGGTTTGTAAAGAGAGTTACTTATGAGATATCTAAGATCAGACAAATGGAGACTGCATTTAGGGATTGAGCCATGGTGGGGTACATGAAATATAAGGCTACTACACCAGGAGGACAAGAAATTTTCCTAGCGAAGATCAAACATTACATTCTTTGGGAATTTCAGAAGCTGAAGTCAAAGTCCCAATGCACTACAAAAATAAAGGAAATCAAGAAGAAAGAAGGAGAGATCATCTAGGACTATTACTAGTGGTTCAAAATCTTGTTGGATAGGCTAACATTCCATATCCAATACTTCCAACATAGAGAATGGTTCATTGTGGGCTCGCTCACCCATATATGAGTCTCACTCACCCAAACAAAGGTGACAACTCAGGCCAAGGTAGTCAATATCACTATGCGTTTGGAAGTCATGCCTAAAGGTGAAAAAACATCATTCGAGTTGGTGTAGGTTCATTCACAACTGGCCAACCTAACAATAAAGTTGAAAAATATTTCCAAGGATAAAGTCGTGCATGCACATGTGTGGCGCACTACATCTTGCTGAAAAGGGCATCGACGAGGTGAGTTCCCTGTCCTTTTGAATTATGTGGCAACTATAACACTAAGTCCATTTCCCTTTGCACAGTTAGAATGGTTTGAAATATGCCGACAATGGGGCCATATTCAACCTTGCTTCCCCACCTTATAAAAGTATCAAGTGATAAATCACACCCCCTTATTTGAATTTTGTAAATCCATCGGCCATGATATCAGAAGTTGTTGTTCCCTGCAAATGATGCAATATAAGACTCAGGATGCATTTCAAGTGCAAGAGGAAAAAAAGGGTGGTGAGTGCAGGACTGATGATAGAGGAGGATCTCGAGGAGGATCTTGAGGTGGGTATGCACATGGTCGTGGATGCAGATATGGTGGAGGAGGTGGAAAACCTCCCACATGCCTCAATTGCGATGAGATTGGTCATGTATCATGGTTCTAGATTGAGCTGCATGTGATCTACACATATTTTTATAGTCCCAAACATGTAACTAAGGATTGTCTAGAATTGTTGAAAAAGAGTGATGATAAGAAGGGTAATTGTAACATGGTACATGTTGAGCGGCACAAAAAATAGAAAAAGAGGGGAGAAGGGAACGTCCGAGTAGTAACATGCAGAGGAGAAAAGATAGGGGAAGATTTAAAACATGGAGAGATTTTGGGTCGACAAGAAGAGGGAAATATTAGGAAGGCCCCCCAACTCCCTCTTAATTTTAATGTAGCTCAAAAGAAGTTTTTACATGATGTGCAGTGAGACTTGGAGGAAAAATGAGTGCACGAGGAGATGCAATGCACAACTCAGAGGACCATTGAAGAGGAATGGGTCTTGGAGGAAGTTCAATTGGTGACACAAGGATTTCTAGAAGAATCACAGATCCACAAAGAAGTACAATGGGTGACACAGAGATCACTATAGGAAGCACATGCATGAGAATAACTACAGTGCAAAACACATATATGTTTGGAGGAAGCTTGTGTGTGTGAATAAATCCAGCGCATCACCCAAAGATCAATATAAGAAGCACACAGAAAAAATATGTTGCGATGCACTAAGCAGGAAGAATATAAACAACGCCAAGAAGAGTTAAATTGTACATCACATGAAAAATCTTTGTTCCAACTTGATCAGATGCTAGAAGCATAAGATCAAGTTAATACCTTCTTGCATTGTTTTTTGTGTTTAATAAGAGACCCAAAATCCATAAGTAGGTTGACTCGGATGTTAACTACTTGCATGAAATAGAAAGGAGAGGACACCATCATTGCAACTCCACTACCAGAAAGGGATGTATACTAGGATAGAAAGAAAAACCACACTCGCTAAGAGTTTAAGATGAAAAATAAGCTTGGTGAGTATGATTTGGATGGATTCATGTTGTATCTAGGATTGGATATGAAAATTTTACCCAAGAAGTCCTCGGAAGTGATGGAGAAACCAAAGTTTGTTTGGTCACCCATTCAACTTCAAGTAGCCAAACAATATAATATCTACCCCATCAGTCATATGGAGTAGGATGAGGTGAATATAGAAGGGCTAAAAAAAAATGTTGACTTTGAAGTCATTGAAATCATGGATGAGTATGATCCCTACCCTGCCTTGCTAGGAATCAATTGAGATTTTTATAACGATGTGGTGTTGAATATGAAAAAATGTCAAATTTTATTCGAGACTGACACCCTGTGCGTGGTCTCCCCACTAGATCCATATGAAGGGGATCGCTACAACGATCCTTTCAATGAGGATGTGCAGAGCTTGGTAGTTGAAAATATTTACAAGGTCACAGGGTGCAGGGAGGACTAGATCAATCCTACCACAAAGGGAGAATTAAGTTGGAGGAGTGTCAATTCGTATGAAATAAAATTTTAATATGCCTTGGATACATGTAAGAATAATATTTATGAGATATCGAAAAAGGAGGCGCACACACATATCGACAAAGAAATGTAGGAAATACTTTATCTCCTATCGTTACGACAGGTCAGATTTGGTGGACATATTACTTGCATGGATCAAGGACATACCCAAATATCAATGATTTATCACCCTCGATGAGGTGTTGGTCAGAACCATGGTGTGATGGCGGGCTTCGTATTAAGAACCACACTGAGAATGGGTAACTGTGGAGGTGGATATCCATGACCGATTTAAAGTTATAGAAATCACACCTCACATTAAAAATCTTCACGAAAGAAGGTGGTTATCCAAGAAAAGGATCAATGTATGCCATAAATATATAATCTCTCATTGCAATTGCACATACCCCTCTTCTCTTCTACCAGTCCCAAAATTGTTTAAGTCTTCCCCCCCCTTCAATCCATCCTACTGATGCAAAATCATCACCGTCATCATATAATGAGTCATGGTAGAAGATGACTCAGCATCGAGCATAATGCACTTTAACTGGTTTGGATTCGAAGGAGGCACAACATTTAAATTTTGAAACGTTTTTAATTAAATATACCATGAGATCAAAAGACTAGAGTCATTGTATATAATCCAAAAATTTGTATTTGTCTTTAATGATTGTGTATTGTACATATTTTGAGCATCGACTCATATATGATATTATAAATGTGCATTTACTCTAATAATCTTAGTGATAGGACTGTCTTTATTCTGATGTGAAAGTAATAGAATAGTCTTGAGGGAAGGATAGAGAAGCCCCTTCATGTATAAATCAATGTAATCTATGCCAAGAGGAGGTTGTTGAAGGTTGTTGAAACTTTTGTTGGAAGTTGTTGAAGAAATATAGAAGAAGATAATTGGCTTTCAAATTTATGAGACTATGAAATTTTCCATTTCTCTGAAACTGAATAGATATTGTGTTGTTATCTTTGTTTATGAATTTGTATATCAATGATTTATTGAATGAGTTATTAATACTATTATAATTTTCAATTGTTTCTCTTCTAAGAATCATGGTTCAAGGAGTGCATAGTGCCAATGCAAGGTGCGCGGAAGACGAAACATTTACAGTTTCAGAAGCTCGAGAGAGATACAAAAATTTTACAGAGAGAAAGCACAAGGAGTGCACCTACACGCAGAGGAGTGTAAAAGATAAAATGGAGGATAGTGCAAGGAGTCCATAAAGCCAACACTTCATTAAGTGTTGATCAATATCAGGAGAGTTATCGCAAGGAGTGCATCAGCCTGTGTAGTTCTAAGGATCTAAGCTCAGGAGAGAAGCACAAAGTGTGCACCGGATTCATTCAAGTGATGAAGCTCAGGAGGAATAGCGAGTGTAAGTTCCTAGGGGAGAACTCAGAAAAGAAGAAATCCCTTGGTTTTAGGGTCGATTGGATGATATTTTTTTGTGATTTGACATCCCTTATAGTCATCTGATCATTTGAAGGAGTCTGGTCATTAAGTCCTGAGTCCTTCAGACTTCGTTGCTCAGGAAGTTTTGAGTTTTTTGTTGCAAGTGAGGCACAAAGTCCCTAATTTATGAATCCCAGAGTAAATATCCATCATAGATCAATGGGTGAGTATGATTCGTTGGATCCCTAAGTGGTTCAGAGATTCAACACTCCTGGTGAAATTTGTCGTTTTTTCCCAAAGTGGAGAATCCCCCGAAGCCCGGAGTCCCAGAGTCTTCCTTAGCCATAGATTGAAGCTATGTGAGACATTCTCTAGATTACAAACCTGAGAGAAAGCCCATGAGAGGGGTGCATGGTTCCTATATGAGACAGATATGGAATGTAGAGATGGAATCCTCCTTATAGAGAGTTGAGAAGAACTCCATATGACTCTCATGTGTAACGCAGAGAGAAAGGAGATCTGTAGAGTTGGACATGCATGTGGATGAGCACAAGGTGAACGTGTGAAATCCCAAAGTGTTGGGTACATCGTCATGAGAACAGAAATGAAGATGATGTATTAGCCTCCTCTGAGTAGAGAGTTGATGAGAAACTCTAGATGACTCTCCTATGTAATGAAGTGGAAAAGAAGATATGTTGAGTGGACGTGCTTGTGGATGAGCATAGGTGAACGTGATCCTAGTGGTTGAGCACCAGAAGTGGTTCTTTTGTGTAATGCAATGAGATAGAGATATGGACATCCATATGGATGTGCCCCTAGTGGATGAGAACTATTGGGTGTATGAGATCTCGTGCTATATTTTTTAAGAGTCAGAATTTCCTGTAACCCTAATTGTAATGTAAAGGGTACAGGTCGGCCCCACCTTAATGTAAAATATAATTAATGTAAAAGATAATTAATATGATAATTATTAATTATATTTTGAGTTATTGAGGTCAACCCTATTGTTCCAAAATACACATCATTTGATGCGACAAGTCTTATATAAATAAAGGTGAATCCCCATTGAGGAAACACACTTATCATTGTCTCATCTCATGATTTCAGAAGTTGTGGTCTGAAATTATGAGAATTGTAGCACCCTCTTGTGTGTTAGTTTTGGTGATGGTCTGGCAGGTCTTTCTCTTGAGGAATATAGCAAAGTATTGGCTAGGTTTTCTTCCCTTGTTGAGAAGGGTTTCCCAGGATACTTCTTATGTACTTGTGCATGGATATTCTTCTTGTGATCTTGGTTTGTTGTAGTAGTTATGGTTCAAGTAATTGTTGACAGAAAATTTAAAAGGAATACATGAGCCATAGCTCACTAAAAATCTAACATGGTATTAGAGAAGGCTTGAAGAAGACCATTGCACACAAAAATTGAAGGTAAAGTCTACCAATTCTATGGTAAGATGAAGATGAGGGAGGATTGGATCCTTTCCTTAGAAAAATTTATGTGGTATATCTAACCCTTGAAACAAACCAAAATGTATGGAGAAAGAGGCTGGAACCTAGAACAAGGACCGAAACCTACTAGAAGAGGTTGGAACCTAGGTAGAAGGTAGTTGTAGGCCTAAGGAGCTTGGCATACCCTAAAACACAGCCATGGTAAAAGAACTCGATCTGGTCTGAGGCTCCTCCACAACTATCGTGGATATACACCAACAACAAACACCTAAATAAGAAGGTTTGGACCCCTTCTGTAGTAAAATCAATACGTTTGAAGCCTAGAAGAGAAGGGTCGAACCCCTTCTAAGGCTCTTTGATAAAGTTTTGTGGTGAAGAAGAGGATCCCAGAGCCTAGGAGGATATCGGCTATCAAAATAAAGTGGTCAGCCTGTAACAACTAGCTTCCTCAGTATTTTTGAACATCTAAGAGGGCATGATTATATCATCAGCACAATCAACTAAATTTCTTAGGCATATTGTTGCCCAGATTCTACATTTATACATAGACTATAAATCTATAAGGAAGCAGTCTCTACTATCTCTATGCTCATTCTATTAAACCTTGAAACACGTGCCTCATTTGATGGTATAAATTCTTATCCATTAACATAAGATAACAAGTTGCGAGAAGTCCTACATTTGTTCCATTTATTTAATCATGGTGGTGTGATTTGTTAAGTTCCAGTCGCACATACAAAATAGAGGATCCTTCATTTCTTCAGTGTTGGGGATACTAGAACAAAATTTGAGCAGGGAAGCCACCTTAGAGGACCTCTCCTAGATGATTAGTGTCATGTTTTAATGGACCCTTCTCCTTCATAGGATGGTGTTGTTCCTCTCTCTACTTCTACAAGTGCTCTTGTCAGTGGCTCATCTAACCCTCATGTTGCAAGAGACTTCTCACTGATTATGAATGCTCTTAAACAATTCAACTCCATTATTCAATGATAAATATGGAAACACCTTGCATGATTCACCTATACCAAATATTATTCCTTCGAATAGTTCAAGGCTTGTATCTAAGCTGGCTATCTCCATGCAAGTGTTTAAATGATAGTGCTAGTGTATATCCTAGAAAACATAGAAGGATATTGATGGTTTGTCTAAAGTACATTGAAGATGTTACAAACCAAATTGAAACCCTTAAAATACAGATGTGAATTCAAGACATAAAATATTTAAGTAGCAACAGAAGCTACAAGGATAGCTACAACAATGTGTTTGAAATTTTGTTAAATGTCAAATAGTGGACATAACCTTGATAAATTAAAATAGTCATAAGCAAGTTGGATCACCAACAGAAGGAAAAAAGTCCAAATATGTGATACTCTCATGTCAGTTACAGCAGTAAAAGATGATGCAAACCTTGTCAGAGACTTGTATGGTACAGAAGACTACAAGGAAAACTTGCAAGGAATGCCATTTCTCATCATAATATTGAAGCCAAACCTCTAGTGGTTTTCACTCTCAGGTATGCACTTGTAAATATATATATTATTTTCATCATTTTCATAAGGGTATTTGAAGGAGGAAGAAACCCCTGGTGCAAATCATGGACCCAGAGAAGTCTCGGTGCTTTCAGAAGAACAACACACTGAAAGTGAATACTCCAGGTTTGATTTTATGACTATAACCTACATTTATAAGGTTTCTACATTACAAGTAGGTGTTGTAGCCATGACAACAATCCATAAAATGTTTTTGACTCTAGAGATGTACTCATTAATATCCTTCAGGAGATATTCTTGTCTTGTTTTTTTTTGTTTGTTTTCTTGTTTCAGGCAGGCTAACAACAAAGGAATAATCTTATCCTTTAGACTTCAGAGGGAGTCACTTGATTCAGAATAAGTCAAAGTAATTGAGAAAGAGAGACAATACCTTCTTCCTCTTAAGAAGTCTAGAGGGAGATAACCATTAACATTTTGATCTAGTTGCTCTAGTTGGTATTCCCAGAAACTTTGCAGTAGGCTATAAAAGGCATGTCTCGGCTTGACAAACTCTGCAAGAGGCAGAAAGACATGCAGCCGATGGAAGTATCGAGAAATATAAAATGAGACTTATAGTCAGAGGATTCTCACAATCAGAGGGATTAAACAATGATGAGACATATTGATCCAGTAATCCGATACACTTCCATATGTACTATCATCCAAGAGTTGGAAACTACATCAAATAGATGGATTCTTGATGCGTTTGGTTTTCAACAAGAGTATTGTTAATCCAAAACTACTATTACAGTATTGGATGTTTGTCATGTTTGTCATGTTTTCTTAGTGAGGCCATGGAAATATGATAGAAATATCATACATGATGGGAGAAAGAATACTTATACCCTTGAAAAGAATGGGTGTAAACATATGTTGTATCCACTTAAGGAAAAATGAGTCAGAGAGGAGGCTATTATGAGTATACTTTTCATGAGTGGTAAGTATATCTTGAAGGAAGTTAATAAAGATCAGGAGTTGTTGTTTGTTATTGTAGGTAAGTTGATATTCGTCGTTACAAATACTTCTATGAATTATTTTTCTATGGAAATTCAGGAATGACTGGACAAGTTTGTTGACATTATGGTGGATGAGTTACCTCATACTTTACCACCCATAAGGATTATTAGTTATCATGTTGACCTTATTCCGGAACTAGGTTTTCCAAACAAAGAAGCATATAGATTGACCCCTTAGAAGAATGAATAATTCAAGGAGTAGCTCCAAACATTGTTGGATAAAGGGTTGATTAGAGAAAGTCTAAGTCCATGTGCAATACCAACTGTGTTGAGTCCAAAGAAAGATGGAGGTTGGAGAATGTGCACATATTATAGAGATATCAACAAGATAACCATCAAGCATAAATTTCCTTGACCCAGAATGAATGATTTGATGGATTGTTTGAGTGGAGCTAATTATTTTTCCAAGATAGACTTGATAAGTGGTTATCATCAAATAAGGATGTCAGAAGGAGATGAATGGAAAACAACATTCAAAACAAAGGAAGGGTTGTATGAGTGGCTTATTATTCCATTTGGATTAACCAATGCTCTAAGTACATTCACGAGGTTAATGAATGGAGTGCTCAAATATTTTATTGGGAAATTTGTAATTCTTTATTTCGATGATATCCTAGTTTACAATAAGATTGAGGAGGATCATTTGAGACACTTAAATATGGTATTGAGGAGGTTCCAGCAAGAAACATTGTTAGTAAATTTGAAGAAATGTTATTTTATTAAGACAAAACTTGTATATTTGGGATTTTTAATCTCTTAAAATAAACTTAATATGAATCCAAAGAATTTAAGGGCTATAAAAGAGTGGCCTTCTCCAAGGAGATTGTTTGAGGTAATAAGTTTTCATGGGTTAGCAAGTTTTTACAGAAAGTTCATCAGGAATTTTAGCAGCATTTGTACACCTATATTGGATACTATAAAGAAAGAACATGGATCTTTTGACTAGAAAAAAGAAGATAAGAAAGGATTTAGACTGTTAAAAGAGAAGATAACAAAGCAACTCATCTTAATTCTGGAAAAATTTAGGAAGACTTTCCAAGTCAAGTGTGATGCAAGTGGAGTGGCCATTGATGCAGTTTTAAGTCAAGATGATAATCCTCTTGCTTATTTTAGTGAGAAGTTTAATGATGCTAAGAAAAAGTATTAAACATATAAAAAATAATTTGATTTTATAATTAAATCTTTGAAAAAGTTGAGACATTATCTTATACCAAAAGAGTTTATTTTATATACTAACAATCATGCTTTGCAGTTTATAACCGGAAAAGACAATTTGAATCAAGGACATGCCAATGGGTAGAATTCATGCATAATTTTACTTTTGTTATTAAACATATTAGTGGGAGTGCTAACAATGTTGTTGATTCTTTGAGTATGATATGTTTGATCTTGAAGGAATTCCAAGTGGAGATTTTGGGGTTTGAACACCTCAAGGAAATGTAATAGGAAGACCCATATTTCAAGGAGGATTATGTAGCTTTTGAAAATCCTTTGATGAGGGATAGAAGCCCATGGATAGATTATCTGATCCAGGAAGGTTTGTTGTTCAAAGGGAGTTAGTTATGTATCATGAAATGTACAATGAGGGACAATCGACTGAAGGAAAAACATAGTGGAGGATTGGTGCGACATTTTGGCCATGATAAAACATATGCACAGTTAAGTTCTTCATAGTGTTTGCCTGACATGAGGTCTAGCATGAAGAAACTTATGGAAAAATGCAGAATTTTCCAATATGAAAAAGGAAAGAAGAAAAATACAGAGTTGTACCAACCATTTCCTATTCCAAACAGGGCATGGGATGCTATAAGTATGGACTTTTTTCTGGGATTGCCAAGAACCTAGAAGGGAAATGATTCAATATTTTTTGTGGTTGAAATATTTTCAAAGATGGCACATTTTATACCATGTCACAAGACGAGTGATTCTACTCACATAGGAAATTTGTTTTTCAAGGAGATTGTGAGATTGGATGGATTTCCTGGGAGTATAGTCTTAGACAAAGACACAAATTTTGTGGACATTTTTCGAGGACTTTGTCGAATAAATTGG
The DNA here is from genome assembly GCA_000966675.3 of Picea glauca. Classification (NCBI taxonomy): domain Eukaryota; kingdom Viridiplantae; phylum Streptophyta; class Pinopsida; order Pinales; family Pinaceae; genus Picea; species Picea glauca. The sequence continues at coordinate 366,324 of JZKD02S1732091.1, read as the reverse complement.
GGATGAATTTGTCTTTTATTTCATCGTATCACCCTCATATGGATGGACAGACTAAGGTAGTGAATAGGATCTTAGGGAATTTGCTGAGGATTTTAGTGACTGAACATCATAGTTAGTGGGATCAAGTTATGCCTCAAGAAGACTTTACATATAATGATTCACCAAACATGATTCCTAGTAAGAGACCATTCCAGATAGTATATGGAATGCACCCCGAATGAATTTTTGAGTTAACAAATTTGGGACAAGATGAGTTTTGGAGTGTAGGAGTAGAGGACTTCACTGCAGAAATGTAGAAATTGCATGAACAAATCAAGGGCCAACTATAGGATATCAACCATAGATACAAGAATATAATAGATCAAAGAAGAAGACAGGTAAATTTTGAAGTTGGAGACCAAGTCTTGGAACATATACAGAAGGAAATATTCCCAACAGGGAAATATAATAAATTGAAGCTGAAGAAGATAGGGCCTTGTAAAATCCTCAAAACATTTGTTGCAAATGCTTATGAGATTGAGTTGTTAGAGGACATTGGATTTTCACCTATATTTAACATAGACGACTTATATCCTTACAATATGGATGACACAGGAGGCACAAATGATGAAGAGGAGGTTTAGAGGATGCAAAAAATGCCTACAACAAAGAAGCTCTAGATAGAAATGATTTTAGATCGGAGAATTGCTAAGAGAACCAGGAGGAAGGTTTATTTTGAATATTTAGTCAAATGGAAGGACCAGCCAATAGAAGATGCCATTTGGATAACTAAAGAAGAAATAAAAAAATGTGGAGAGGAAGTGGAGGATCTCATGGACACGATTCCATGAATATTTTTTCCAGACGAGTATGATGTAGGAGCATCACCATCATCGTATAATGAGGTGCGGTGGAATATGGCTCAGCATACAGTGCAACACAGTTTAATGGGTTTGGATTCCAAGGAGGTGCAATATTTAAATTTTTTAAACCTTTGTAATTAAATATCCCATGATATAAAAAGACTAGAGTCGTTCTATGTACTCCAGAAAGTTGTATCTGTTTTTAATGAGTGTAGATTGTACATATTTTGAGCATCGACTCATGTCTAATAATGTAAATGTGCATTTACTATAATAAGATTAGTGATAGGATTGTCTTTATGGTGATGTGAAATCACTAGAATAGTCTGGAGGGAAGGCTCGAGAATCCCCTTCATGTATAAATCAATGTAATCTATGCCAAGAGGAGGCGGTTGAAGATTGTTGAAACTTTTGTTGGAAGTTGTTGAAGAAATATAAAAGAAGAGAATTTTCTTTGAAATTTATGAGACTATGAACTTGTCCATTTATCCGAAGCTGAATATATGTTGTGTTGTTATCTTTGTGTATGAATTTGTATCTCAATGATTTATTGAATGAGTTATTAATACTATTATAAGATTCAATTCTTTCTCTTCTTAGAATCAGAGTGCAAGGAGTCCATAGTGCCAACGCAAGGTGCATGGATGTCGAACCATTTACGGGTTCAGAAGCTCAAGAAAGATAATGAAAGTTTACAAAGAGTGAACATAAGGAGTGTGCCTACACTCAGAGAAATGTAAAATCTCAAGGGGAGGATAGTGCAAGGAGTGGACAAATCCAACACTTTGTTAAGTGTTGATCAAGCTCAGGATAATTAGTGTGAGGATTGTATCGACCCATATAGTTCTAAGGGTATAAGCTTAGGAGAGAAGCACAAAGTGTGCTCCAGAGTTGGATTCATTATAGTGACTAAGCTCAGGAGTAATAGCAAGTGTAAGTTCCTAGGGGAGAACTCAGAAAAGGAGAAATCCATTTGTTTTAGGGTCGATTGGATGATATCTATTCGGGAGGAGTCGACATCACTTACAATCGTTTGATCAGTTGAAGGAGCATGTTCATTAAGTCATGAGTCCTTCAGACTTCACTACTCTAGAATGTTTTATTTGTTTGTTGCAAGCAAGGCACAAGGTCCCAAAGTTATGAAGCCCAAAGAAAATCTCCATTGTAGATCAGTGGGTGAGTGCGTGTCATTGGATCCCTAAGTGGTTAAACGATTCGAAACTCCAGGTGAAATTGGTCATTGTTGTGCGGAGTGGAGAATCCCCTGAAGTCGAGAGTCTTGAAGTCTTCCTTAGCCGTAGATTGTGAAAGGGAGGTGGACCTTATCTTCCATTCGATTGAACCTTATTGTCAACGTTTTGGGAAGTGGAAGGATAGAGTAATACCTACACCCATCGATCAAGTCTCTTTATGACCTAACTCGGTCAATAATTACTCTGGTGATTTGAGTGCATTCGTTGGGTTGGGCAATTTTCTCCCGAAGCCCCAGAGTCCGAATTGAACCTGTACTATTGATCCGAGAGGAAATTACAACCGTCATTTATGTGAGTTACATCACTTCGCTTGTTCGGAGGTTTTGGGAGAAGAGTGTTATGTTGGAAAATCCTCCGTAGTGTCGAAGTCCCTGAGCGTCGGAGTAAAATCTTCTAATTAAGCCCAATATTTGGAGCCTAAGGTCACATGCATGACTCCGTTGGGGAAAGAGGACCTTCTCGAATACAAAAATTTGATGCAGTGTGTGGTGAAAGGCATGTGGTAAGCGTTTAGGGGTTTGGTGAGGACCTGCGAGCCACTTCGGCTCCTGTTATGTTCGATCCTATATTGGGAGGTAGCGGAGGCCCATAGGGGGTTTTCATTACCTAACTCTACCTCTAATGACCGACTTCACTTACCCATTAGAATCATTTACAATACCACCCTTAATTCCTCTCCACCCGACAAAGCCACACGAGATAAATACTAGTATCGATGACATCCTCAATCAATGGCTACTACCAGAACTAGTTTCTCTAAAATAAGAAACCATGCGACCAATAGTAGTTGAAATAATATGCTCAAAGATACAGCATGAGTCACTATTAGTCATACCACCCTCATTACCTTAGCAATAAAATCTAGCTAGGGTAAGAAATATCCATGCACAAATCCCCTAGCCACTTCAATTCACACATAAGTGTGCTCTAGTCTCATTTTGGGTTTTATGTATGATCTCCTCTTGCCAACAAATTTTTATAGTAGTCAGTGGATCCTCTTCATCAATAGGATAAGTATCCCCAAACATCAATGCAACTCTCACCTCAACCATACCTTTGACAAACCGATGGTGTCTCAATCCAATCAACCATATTTCCACTCCATTCACACAAATCGACAATATTGCAAGACAACTTTCTAACCTTCCGAGATATTCAAAGCAAGAGTACCCATGTCGCGCAAGTATTGTCATTGGTTCCTAACAATCATTCAACCTGAGTATCAGATGAATTTCCTAACAACAATACTTATTCATGGGACATAACATTTTAAATCCATCCTAGTTCACCACTCATCAAAAAGACATCTATTACAATACTTCATTCAAACAAGCATATCATTGAGAAATGAAATCGACATTGGTATCTATCTATCACCATATTCTACATTTCCCTTGACACATCAAACCTATCACACTCCTCTATTCATCTCCCTCTCATCCCTATTGGATCAATATAAATAACCCCTCTCCCCCTGCATTCAAAGGAGAAATTACTCCACGTATCGATCTCATCTTCTCTAAAATTTCCCCTCCAGTGTTATTTTGCCTCCCTCCAATAATTTCATTTCCCAATTACACCACTATTTCAGGATGTCTTCTTCACCACCTCTTCCATACCCATCCATTCCCATGGTTTCATTCTTCCTCTCCTTAACACTATATCAACTATTGTTAGGGAGAGATTCCACTCTTATAACTTCCCATCCCTTCCACTGCTAAAATTTTGTCATGCTTCATCTCCTTCACTCGTCATGTGGCCTCATTCATTCAACTCATTTGCATGCTTAATATCCTTCATTGATGAAGCATGATTTATTCACTTCCCTTTCCTACACCACCCCCATCCACCCCTTTGTGAATCCCACCTTTTTACACACCCCATTTTTCCTTTTTCCTCATGGCACCCCTACTACGGGAAAATATTGTCTGTCATGTCATGATTTCGATCTTCTATTCAATATTTATAACCTCATGCACTCTAACTCCATATCCCAACCCCCTTGGCTTTCTAAACCATATAATTGAGTCAACTAACACCTCCCGCCTACTTTGATCATTGTCTCTTACTCAAGTCCAATCATCCCATTGTATTGTTCTATCTTATGATGATTTTCTCTTACTCTACTATCCTCCTGTCTCTAGGAAATATATGGCTCGAGGAATGGGCAACTAATAGTGGTGGGGGCCTATTAGAACCCAACGTTTTGGGTCCATTTGTGCATGTGTGTAAAAACGAAATTTTTGTGTGCTCACCAAGTAGTTTTGCAAACACCTTAGGAGATGTTCAAAATAAGGCCATAGTGCATGCATTGGACTGGGTTTTGTTGAGCAACGTGGAAATTTTAAAGGTGGTTAAGGGCACGTCGGTCGGATTTTTTTCAGTTGAGCATGTCAGTCCAAGTTTTCTCAGTTGTGACAGAAATCAAGAAGAATCCCTCTCGAAGCAAGAAATGAATCACCATGATATCTTTGATAATGATTACTTCCAGCCACAGATGAATAAGTGGGTTAGCCTGAAGATAAGCTGACCAGGAAAGTTAATATTTCCCCTAATGCAAAGAACCTGTGGAGCCCTGGAAGGTACCAGAAGCATGTGAGGTCATTATATCATACAAGTGATTGGAGTAGAACTATTAAAGACAATTCTCTCCAAAAGAATAAGATATTAAATTGAACTCTCTTATCAAAAAATAGGATGGGTAATTTTGAAAGGCACCATTCTGAGAGCTCTGAGTAGACTATGGAAATCATGTGTTGTATGGAGAAGTCTCTTGTGTTTTTTTTATTTATGAATCTTAAATATTAATGCAAGGCACATACTATTGTATTCCCACTATTTTTACAGTAATGAGATGAAGTGTTATGTTGTGCAACTCAGTTATTCGGCACGATGTATATCTCTAATATGATGGAATACGTTCAATAATAAATATATGAATTTTTTGTTCTATTCTGTATTTTTTATGAATGAGTAGCACCTACACATGGGTATTGATTTAATTCTTAGTCCTTGTTATATTATCATATATTATTTACATGGATGTCATTTGTAGTTTGATCCTCCATCCCCAACACAAGACCTTGTGTTCTTTATGGTCCTCTTTGCATCGCAGGTGAGACCTGTTGATATTATGGTAGCTGCGATAGGTATTTACCTCCACGTGTAAACTTGATGAGAATAGAAGACTCTGGAAAGCAAGAAGAAACCCTAATGAGTTGGCTAATAAGCCTAGAAGACATGTCGGCTCTATAGGATAATTTATATTAGGTTATTAGCCTCCAAGAGAAGAAGTCGACCAAAAGAATTAATATATACTGAACAGACAGATACCCAGAATGAGAAGTCAGCCTAGGTAGTTAGCCATATTTAGTATAAATACAGGAGGCCGGTCTTCATTCTGGTAGGCAGTCTCAGAATTGAAAAGCAGCACTTGTGCGCACTGCAGTGCCTAGTTTTGTGCGCAAGTTTGGAGGAGAGATGTCATTGCAGGTGCAACAGCTAGCAGGTCATGTTTGTCTTGGACTATCTCTTGGTTAGGGTTTGGACTATATGATCAACTCTTGTGGTGTGCTATCCTTGGGGAAAGGTGAGCTACCATTTGTTTGGCTATCTCGCCTAGGGTTTTCTTCCAGAGTGATTCTCTGTCAAGGTTAAGGTGCTTCGAGGGTGGCTTCGGCCTATGGTTGGGTGACAATAGTGATATTGTCAATGGTAAAATGAGCACATCCATCATATTCTAATAGGTTATGGGTTGACACCTCCTTCATTCATTCTAACCACTGGAAGGAAGCATAGCCATAAGGATATTAAGCTCGTTGAGGAACTTCCACTAGGTTTTCTAGTAGGAGCAGTCACCAAAGCACTGCAACTAGGGTTACTAGAAGGTGCAGTTGCATAAACCCTAAACCTCTCGTTGAAGCACCTTAAGCGAGGAGATTGACCTAATCTCTAGATATATCAATGCACCCTATCCTAGCGCATCTCCTGATACTCTCAGCAAGCCAAGATGTCAAGCTTGAGTTTGTGGTCAAATGTAGGGTTGACCAAGTCAAAGCAGCCATGAATTACTCTATGAAGTCAGAAAACAAGTTATATGTAGCTTCTAACTTCAGAGCGTGGAAGACAAGGATTGACCTCATCCTTGACAAGAATAAAGTGATGGATATCATGAAAGGAAAGATCGTGAAACCAACGTTTGAAGAAGGGAAAGAGATGGAATCACAGAACGTTGCAGTCATGGAGAAGTTCAAATACGGTGACATCAATTCTATGAGTATCATAGTGTAATCTATAAAATACCACTTGATACCCTACATCTCTTGTCTTGACTCATGGAAGAATATGTACGATACCCTAACAAACCTCTTCTCAGTCAGAAACATTGGACAAGTAATGAGTCTAAAGAATGAGCTCCATGACATGAAGATGAATGATGATGACAACAAAACATCATACTTTGTGAGAATCTCTCAGTTAAGAGATCAACTAAAAACTATTGAAGAGATCATTTTAGAGAAGGAATTGGTAAACATAGTACTCAATGGTCTTCCCAAGACATGGGATGCATTTGCCGCAAGCATGAACACAAGGAAGGAGTATCCTACATTTGAAGAACTTTGAACTTGTTGTGCTCAAGAAGAATCCAGGATTAGTGCAAAAGAGAAACCCCAAAATAAGTACGATGATCAAGCCTTCACAACAATATTCAATAATTTTAGAAACAAAAGGAAGTTTGGTTCAAGGAGGAAGCCAAATAAAGAGAAAGATATTTCAGAAGTACAATGCTTCAACTGTTGAAAGTATGGTCACTACAAGAATCATTGTCCCGAGCTAAAGAAAAGGAAGGGGACACTCGAAGCATCAGTTTTCGAATAAAATGAACCTACAAAGAAGACCAAGAAGGATGAAAGAGACCTCATCTTCTGAAGGTAACAATACTCTTCTTAGTTCTTGTACATATCTTGTTTGCATAGTCTTTGTACATATCTTGTATATCTATCTCTTAGAAGATAATATGTTCCAAGAAGAACTATATCTATGGAAGAACAAAAATATAAGGATTGATATCATTATACAAGAAAGGATGAAATATATCAAACAAATCTTGTGGAAGCTATTACAAGATAATCCGAAATCAGAATCAATATTGAAGAAACCTAGAATAAAGAACTCAGCAATCAAGAGAAAATTGGAGAAAGACTTATGACGCTTTGAAAAAGGGAAAAAGGATGCAGACGGAAGCATGGACTCTCCTAGATGGAGGGAGCCGATTATATATCACCATAAAGAAGATCATGCATTCATACATGAAGAAAGGATTATGAGGGAGCTAATCCTATGATCCATTGAAGATGATGAAGTATATATCCATGGTAGCAAACATGAAAAGAAGTACGTGTTCAGTTCAACCTTCGAAGAGAAGCCTTAAAGTATCTCTGGTTGTCCATTCACATCCGTGATCCTATGATGAAAGGAAGAAGTGAAATATTGAGGGCATGGAATCTATAAGAAAGTCCATGGACCCAAGAGCTAAAGAAAAACATGAGGAAGAGGAAGAAGATTCCAAGAAATAAAGAGAATCCAAAATAACCAGTCATTGTATCGAGAATCACAATATTACCAGCCTGATATGAACTCACCAAAATAAATCAAGCAGAGGAACTGAAAGTCGTGATGAAGAACAGTGTATGGAAGACTTATGAATAAAATATTTGCAAGATCCAGAACTAGAGGTTCTCCCAGATGGAAGGAGAAGACTATGATGACCACTTGTTCCAATAGACCAGACATACCTCTATCATCCGCAACATCCATGAGTTGGAGTTCTACATGATATAAATGAAAAGACTGTCCCCCAAGACAATTGAACAAAGAGTGTATAAAGAGAAACCTCGAGACTTTGAAGCATACAAAAAAGAGACCCTTGTATGTAGATGGAAAAAGATAACTTGGTGGAGAACCTCCAATCAACAACAAAAGTGTGGTGAAGATTTTCTATAACAGAGATATTGTATCAAGATGATTACTCAGTAGATCAGATCTCATGATGATAGAAGAAGTGCCACATGGATATGTTCCAGTTTTCCAACAATGATATAATTTATTGATCAGAGCTACATGAAGCCTTCAAAGAAAACCATTGTTCCAGACCGAAGTACATTTGAAATCAAGCATTACATTATCCGTGATGAAGTCCAGAAAGGAGAAAGAGGTTGTTCAATACATATCCCCACACATGAGCAGATAAGAAGACATTTTGGTAAAGATTTTGTCGAAGATGAAAGAATTTGTGTACTCAAGATGGAGCTCCTGGAAACGACTTCCTTATTGAAAAAGGAAGAGATGACTCCCAGGTTAGGGGGGAGAACTAATATGTATTGACTTATGGACAATCATTTTTCAGTTGGAAAAATGGTCCAGGATGAGCAGTTTCCTTTCCAATTCGGAAAGTGGACTGAGATTTCTGATGGGCAGACATTTTCCAGTTCGGAAAATGGTCCAGATTGTTGATGTACCATAGACTGTGACTTCCCATTGTGGTCAACATGGGGTGTGGTCTAGGGAAGTCTCTCTTCTTGAGGGTTACTCAAGAAGACTAGACCACCTCACCAGACAATGATTTTTCATTATGGTTAACATGAGGAATGGTATGTTTTGGAGGTTGGTACATGACAGTCTTTTCCTCTTGTGGTTAATAGGGGAAATGGTATGGACAATCATTCCTTAGGGTGTATTCATTATCTCCAGGTTTCACTTTGTTTAGTGCCGGAGGAATGGGCCAAGGTGGGGAATGGTCCAGGCTCAACAATCAAGTACAGGAATTCCTTAGGGAAAATTCATTCTCTCCAGGATACACTTTGTTTAGTGTCGGAGGAATGGCCCAGGGTGAGGAATGGTCTAGGCTCAGAAATCCGAACAATCAGTCTTCCTTGCTTGAGAAGAATAGTCTAGATAGCTCATCATTGATGTCTTACTTTTGAGGGAAGATGCTCTTCCGATATCTCATAGATGTGAGTGGAAGAATGGCCCATATGATTCAGTTTATATCATAACATTGTTTATGTGCAGGCTGATATCAGATGATTGTTATGAAGATTGTGTGACAGTATATGTATACTAGTATGGTGGATGTGTTCCACTGTTTGATCAAGTAATTGTGTGTTACTTGGTGTGGTAGTGTACCACTAGATTGTAGTTATATACTACTATGGATAGACACAGTTGTGTTCTATTTTGTTCCAATTTCCTTGAACACTACCAATAGTATTTGAAATGATTATCAGCTAGATGGATGATCAAAGGACAAAGATTTCCCAGATGGAAAATGGTTCAAAACATTTACTCTTCTAGGACATGTGTCCATATTAGAAGAATGGATCTTATATCACTCTTTGGTGTGAGTGACTTATCCAGCATCATGTCTAATTACTCAAATGGAGTATGGTTTTGAGAGATGATACGACTGATGACATTGATGGTGATGATGGTGCTCATGATCTAGTCATGAGATAGTCTATACAACTATGTTGATGCTACCGGGTGAATGGTATGTTTGTGCTCAAGACCATTACCT
>JZKD02S1732091.1:346535-356603 GCA_000966675.3 Picea glauca | reverse complement strand
ACATGTCAGCTCTAGAGGATAATTTATATTAGGTTATTATCCTCCAAGAGAAGAAGTCAGCTAGAAGAATTAATATATACTGAACAGATAGATACCTAGAATGAGAAGTCAGCCTAGGAAGTGAGACAGATTTAGTATAAATACAGGAGGCCAGTCTTCATTCTGGCAGGCAGTATTATAATTGCAGAGCAACACTTGTGCGCACTGCAGTGCCTAGTTTTGTGCGCAGGTTTGGAGGAGAGCTTCCATTGCAGCTGCAGCAACTAAAAGGTCACGTTTGTCTTGGAATATCTCTTGGTTGGGGTTTGGACTATCTAATCAGCTCTTGTTGGTGCGCTATCCTTGGGGAAAGGTGTGCTACCCTTTGTTTGGATATCTAGCCTAGGGTTTGCTTCCGTAGTGATTCTCTGTCAAGGTTAAGGTGCTCACAGGGTGGATTCGTCCTATGGTTGGGTGACAATAGTGAATGAGTAGCACCTGCACATGGGTATTTAATTAATTCTTATTCCTTGTTATATTATCATATATGATTTACATGGATGTCATTTGTAGTTTGATCCTCCATGCCCAACACAAGACCTTATGTTCTTTGTGGTCTTGTTTTCATCTCAGGTGAGACCTTCCTCGACCTCGTCCAAGGATTGATATGTCGGTGCTTAGGGGTTTTTTTGGACATGGTCCAGACTAAACCTAGGTCTTAAACCCCCCAATGTTATGAATTTTAGTGCACACACACATGTGTACTAAAATAGCGACAATGCACAATAAATCCCAACACACACTTTCTCTCAATAATTTCTCTATTTATACTTTATCATAACCCTTCATGAAGGGATATGTTAATTCAAAAAGACATGGAACCCATTAATTAAATATTTAATTCCCCTTTTTTATTTCACATTTCCAAATACCATGGGAAAATTCATGGGAAAATACCATGGGCTTCCAAATTCATGGGTTTGAAACCGCCATTTCACTTTTTACTTTTTAACATACACCCCTTTTTTAATATACATTTAAACCTATACATAAATCAATATTGGAATTGTTGTGTGTATTTGTGAAGATGTAATATGATATTAATGACAACATTAATCCTTTGATATCAATGACCATAATTCCAATAATCTCCCCCTTCTTGATTGCTCGAAATATTGCAACTAAACACATAGTCCACCAGGCATCGAACGAACTTTCCCCTTTTTGCAACTCTCCCCCTTTGACATCAATGGAAAATAGATGTTCCCCATGAGCTTGTGATTCTCCTTAAGAACTTAGTGACAAGATTATGTGGATACTACTCCCAATTTCATGTCCCTTATTTTTTTCTAACTTTAAAAACTGTTAGAGTTTAAGGGAAAAATATACACTAGCTAGAAACAGAAATAATTTTATTCAATTTCTAAACATTTTCTACTGTAATTTTGGATCAACAACCCATTCAAAATTTCTGATGTGAAATATAATAACAAAAATCATAACATATATCTAACTATTACCTTAACCAAAAAAAGAACAAATTTACCTTCTATGTTTTTGTTATCCTCTTTGATGTATGCTCATAAAATCTTAAAGGGATCATGGATCAAACCCTCAGGGTAGATCTCATCATGATTTTTAGGACAAGTTTCTAGGAAGAAATTTTAGGGAAATAGATCTAAAAGATAACCAACATGCAAATCATCAAGTAATAGGGATAAAACATGACACCACTACCCATCCTAGTGGATGAAAGGATACCACAAACAACCTTAATAAACTGAGCCTAGAAAACACAAAAACTGCTACAGTAAAGGAATAAATATCAACAGTTACACGGTAGCCCTAACAAACCCTTACTAGGGCTAGTTGCAGAAAAAGAGAGGCAAAAATTTAAGGGTGGCACCAATAGAGAGTTGAGGCAATAGCAATGAGGTAACATATCAGCACAAACAAGATGGCACCAACAAGATACGGCGACACCAGCAAGAGGAACACCTACTCAACAAAGAGGCATCAACAAAAGACTATGGATGGATGGGAAAAGACCCTTAGGGTCAGTGGAAAGAAAAATGCTAGAGAGGGGAAGCACATGGTTGTTTTAGTAGACCATAACACACCAAGAACCTATCCTAGAAGTGTCATAGACACTTAGCAAATGGAACAAGAGGATCGACAAAAAATACCTCAGACCAAAACTCGTCTAAGACAAAGTGTGAGTGAGTGAGTGAGGAAGGTCACTTTAATTCATATTTTTGGTAGCTAGGTTAGGGCTATCTCATTAGTACTAGATTTAGGGTTAGGTTTAAAACCTAACATTTAAACAAATAATATTTTAACTTGTAAAATATTAAATGACAAGTCAAAAGTCAACAAGGAGAAATAAGACAAGTAAAAGAGAGGGGTTTCAAAAACAAGGTGTCTATATTTCTTTAGGAATAAGAAAAGAATAGAAATGACACCCAAACAACAATTAAGGGGGGGGGTGTAACTCAAGCCAGGGGTTTCAAAATGAAAGGACAAAGTCAAAAGGTAAGTTCTTCTTTAATGTCATAATGTCCACATAAGTCTCATGATATAACTTATAAGATTTTATCATCTCGACATACGAGGAAGGTCAATGATGTGATCATTTCCTTTTTGTTAACTTCTCCTAGGTCACATGGACCATCTCGAGAGACAAGAATGTCACACATCATCTGGGCTTGGTGCTCAACCAAGAAACTACGTGGTCTCAAACCAGGATACCCCAGAATACATTTGGGTACCCTATATCACAACTAGGGTCTTATCCACCAAGGTACACAACCAAGGATCAATTCAAGCATTGATCAAGGATTCCCTAAAACACATCCATGGGCCCTAGAACACATATAGGGACTTATACCATACAACTACTTGGCCCTTGACCAAGAACCCAAACAATACATTGGGGGATGAAATAATATGTGCTATCCATCCTCTAATGGCCTCTATATTCTCCAGATAAAATGTTATCCCATCGACTGAAATAATATGCCCCGGCTAATTAATATTCTGTTGATAGAAGATCAACTTAATTTTCTTGAATTACATCTTAGACTCTCTTAAAACTTGTAGAAACACTCTTAAATTCTTCTCATGTTCCTCTTATTTCATTGAGTAGATGAGTATGTCATCTAAGAACACAATTACAAACTTTTCCAGGTATTCCCTAAACACTACATTCATCAGACACATTAAAATATCAAATGGAACTACCACAAATTATTAATGCCCATATATTATTCTAAACATTGTATTGTTGATATCTTCTTCTTTTATCCTCAGTTGATGATAACTTGATGTCAAATCAATCTTTGAAAATATTCTTCCATCTTTGAGTTGATCAAATAAATGATCAATCCTTGGCAAGGGATGTTTATTCTTGATGGTGTCCTTATTTAGCTATCTAAAATCAATACATATTCTTATGGTTCCATCCTTATTCTTAAAAAACAACATTGGGGCACCCCAAGGTGACACACTTGGGTGTATCTACCCCTTCTTTAACAATTCTTCAAGATGCATCCATAATTATTTCAATTTTGGCGCTCCCATTTTGTAAGGTGTCTTGGACACTAGGGCGACTCTTGGCACCAAATAATTAGATAAATAAATTTCTCTTTTCAGTGTCATTCCTAGGATTTCCCGAAAAAAATCTTCAAAATCCCTCAAGATTGGATGGTCTTCAATACTTGGAATTTTATCTCTGGATCTCTCTTCCATATGGGATACAAACAATTGACATCCTTTCTTGAAGCTCTTTCTTATTTTTATGGATGAAATCTCTCTAGCAACTACAACTCTTGGAATGACTTGGATTTTTCCTTGCTTCCTTCCCTTATCAAGAAAAATGATTATCTTGTTGTAACAATCTATGATGGCATGGTATTTATCCAATGAATCCATTCTAATTAGACAAGCATATGATCCCGAAGGTATGATGTTTACATCCACCTTTGTGTTGAGTCCATTCATGTTTATTGGAAAGTATTTAACCAAATCACTAATTTTCCTCTTAGCCCCTGTGGCCAACTGAACTAAACAATATTTATTATGCTTAATTTTTTGTGGGTGAAATATTTCAATGATGTTAGAGTTTATGTAACTATTTCTAGATCCAAAATCAATTAAAATTTCTATGGGATAGTTATCAATCTCACCTTCTAATTCAATCACGAGGGATTAATATTCTACTTTCTTGTTATCCAACGATTCATAAATACTTGTCATGTTTCCTCCCATGTATTCCACTATTTCATCCTCTTGAATGTTATGAAAAATTCAAATTATTTCTCCTTTGTGAGGGAAGTCCTTATAGTAGTGATCTCCATCACATCCCCAACATTTTACAAGTTGTTGTCCCGACCTATTCCCAAAATAATCTACCATCCTACACTAATTTTGGGATGATCAACCTTGTGGATTGGCTTGTGATCTATTCCTGAAAAAGGGTGGCTTAAAATCCCTCTACTTGTGCTCCCTTTTACCCTTATTCCTGTCATTCCATGCTTCTTTGAATATTGTTTTTGCTTTGCTCTGCTCATAAATAGGTTTTTCTCTCCTTATGGCCTCCTCCAAAGTCTTGGGGATATCATTTTGTATCTTATCACTGTATAAGGAAGGTAACCCATTGAGAAACCATTGTATTTTTACCTTCTCATACCTTATCAAGTTAACATACTTTATAAACTCCAAGAACCTATTTTCATATTCCTCCATTGTCATCCTTCCCAATCTGCATTCAAATAAATATTCCATATTCCTTTAATAGTAATTCTTTGAAAAATATTTGTCCTGGAAATATCCTTTGAAATGTCTTCATGAGACATTCTTCTCATCAAGGTTCTTGGTTTTCTTAAGTTGATTCCATCATATGGTTTCCATTCATTGCAAGTGGTGGCTTGCAATTCTTATTTCTACCCTGCAGGGGTAATCATGTAGTTGGAAATACTTATTCATTCATGACAACAAGGAATCAATCTGTTCTCCCTTTCTATGCTCACCATTCAAATTTTGTGGATTAATTTTCTGAAGTTCACTATGCAATATATCTTACTCAGGCCTCCTCCTCTACCTCGTGACAATGGATACACTTGGACTGCTCCCTATCCCTGAAGTTACACAATCTATCTTTGTGTATTACCTTGGATAATAATGGTGCTTTCTCCTACTTCTTTACTAGATCTAATTCCCCTAATTATCCTTTATACTATGGGATCTAGATGCTAGCTCCTTTTTGGAACTAGCTGATTTCTTTGAACCAGAGTCTTTATTGACTTGTTTATGCAACATATTTGGACTCTATAGAAGCTCATCATGATCATTCAATTTCTTTTTTTATATTCCCTATATATCCTAATTTCCCTTTGTAGGATCCTCATAATCATATCTTGATCTACATGTGCCTCTCTTCCTCCTCTTTCATTGGTTTTTTTCTCAATGTTTCCCATGCTTCCATACATCCTTCAAAATTATTCTTCATATCCAAAATACCTCTAGGAATCCTCCATGACTATAGATCTCATATAGAAACAAATTTTCCCTCTTTAACGTATAATTTTGCAAGAAAATGTGCATGGAATAAACCTTCTATTATAAAAAACATACATACTCATTTCTCGAAAATAAACATAATTTTGATGCTCTTTAGGACATGAGTCATATTCTTTTGAGTTAACTATAAAATCTAGTACTCAAATAAAAATTATGGGTGCATGGATAGATTCCTATCTCTAAAATCTCTCCATCAACTACTCATTTGCTAAAATATGAGATTGAAGCATTAAGTTATGGCTCTTCAAAGTTCCTTGAACCTTTTCAATTGATGACATCATCTTGTCCACATGGGAACACCCCATCTATTCTAGATGATTTCATCCTTGAACTAGCATCCATGTGGACAATATCCTGCACTTTCTAGATAATGTGCATTAGGTGCATCCCATATGATGCAATTTTTCACCTTCAATGACTTTGTGCATGGAAACTCTCCTACAAGGTGATCAACTTACCCCATTGAATGAATTTTTGGTGGACCTGCAACCTGCAACAATGGAAGAGTATCTCTTGCCCCCATAATACCATAGCTAACTACACCATAATTGAGCTCTTTCCCATGGAATAGCAATAGAGTTATGCACCAAAATGTTCTTGTGAATATTCCTTCATTGCAATGTCGGGCTCGTTCCTACAACTTCCCCAACCTTAACATCTTATCCAATCCTTCAGCATGGTACATCTCATGATAGCATGCCCACCAGGAGATAAAACGATCCAATTCAGCCATAATTAGTGATCCATATCTCTACATATTCCTTATTTTCAAACTCTTTAACAACCATCAAGCCCGACAAATTTCATAGCTTGGATCAAATATTTAGTAATTCAATGGCTCTTACATGTTTGAGATCACACTCATGGCTTATATAAATTTAGTGCACTCATAAAATTCTCATGGCCACAACCCATGAAAACCTTATTTCCATAATATCGAATGACCAATACTAATCAATACCAATGATCCATATCTTTGCAAATTTTCAAATATGCGTAACCAATAATGTCTTCACTCTTCTAGAATATATTACCTGAGTTCAAATGTCCTCTTCCACATGTCTCTATTTGTTGGATTTTCCTTATTTACAAAGATTTAGTGTTACTATTGTTCTTTTACTTCATTACCATTAACATATATAACATGTACTGGGCAACAACAACATAAACAAGAGACAGAAAAGAACACAAGAGATTTATCATGGGAAAACCCCAAATGGGGGAAAAACCCAACAATCTTTCTTACATAGATTTCATTCACAAAGAAATTTCAATTAGATAAACCCTAGAACAAGTGCTAGATTAACCAGAAATACCACCCTAGTTGTAGCAGCAACACCATACAAAGGTAGCACACCTCCTTAAGCAGTAGCACACAAGAGAGAGATACCAAAAGATTGAGCAATAATAAATTGTGCAGTTGCAGCTACTGCATCACCTCCTCCAAACATGTGCCTTTCTTCTATGTAGATGATGTTGAAATATTGTAACTACAAATATTATTCTATTTATTATTGATGTATTATTCATTAGATCAATCCCCTTTTGTGGATTAGTCAAACCCTAATTGTAATAGGAAGAATGAGAAGTTGGCCCTGCCAGTGAAAAGACACTTTCGTTCACACCTGCCAGATTATATAAATAAGAGAGGCTAGTGCCTCATTTGGAAACACACTCACTTGTTCATCAAAGTGCAAGTTTGGAGCTGCAGTTGGAGAATAAAGAAGAGAGAGAGAGGAACATTCTTGGGAGAGGAATTTATGTATTGTTTGAGTTATCTCTTAGCATTGTATTGGCTATCTATATTAAAGAATTTTTTGTTGGGTTTTATCCCCCATGAGGGTTTCCCAGGATAAATGATGTGTCTCTTGTGATTGTGTAATTATCAGTGATCTTAACTATGATATGGTTATCTAGTGAATTGAAAAGAAACCTAATAATATATTAAACCTTAACATGTTATCAAAGCTAAGCTGAAGAGAGCATATTTCACAAGAAAAAGAGAAAAATGTCACTATTATCGTACATGCAAATTAGGGCTTTTTATTGAAGAAGAATTTCATCCCTCAAACCATCTAGAAAAGTGTGCCCTTCCTCAAGGATCACTTTGGAATCCTCAGTGAAAATTTTCAATGGCTAGATCTCCTTGAAAGTGAAACCCTAGTTTTCACAAAGTACCACAAGTACCAGAAAACCAGAAGTACCAGAAGTACCAGAAACACCTATCCAAAAATTCAAAGATCAAGTTTGGAGGGGTAAAAGTTGGATTTTATGAAATCTAAACACACCAGGCTACTCACCTCAACCAAGTGCACCTCCTGGTAAGTTCAAGATTCAATTATGAGCATTTTCATTTTTTGTTCATTTTCCTAGATCCAAGTAAAAGATGTCTGGAAGCACTAATCTTGTTGACAAGCTACAAGGTGTGGAAAAATTATGTGCCTGGAAGTATAGTATTGGACTCATTCTTGGAGAAAATGACCTAGCAATATTCATCAAAGAAGAAGTACTAGAACCCGACAATGTTGCAGATAAAGAAAAACACCAAAAGGACATAATTAGGGCCAAAAGAATCATTGTGGATTATATCAAAGATCACTTGATTCCTCAAGTGTCTTCAAAGAAGACTCCAAAAAAATGTTTGAGGCCCTAACCAGATTATATCAAGGAAAGAACATAAACCAGAAGATGAATCTAAGAACTCAACTCAAGAATACAAGGATGTAGAAAGCAGAATCGATCGAGGAATATTTCTCCAGAATATCTCAATTGAAAGAAAAACTAGAAGCACTTGGAGAGACTATAGAAGAAGAAGAACTCATAATGATAGCCCTTAATGGTCTCAAAAGACCATGGGATTCATTCATCCAAACTATTTGTGCCGGAACAGAGAAACTAAAATTTGACATTCTTTGGGAAGAATGTATTCAACAAGATTCAAGAGTAGCTAACCGAGAAGCTTTACTGTCAAGAGACGAAGATCAAGCCCTAGCTAGTCATACTAAAGGAGGAAGAAAGAATTCTTACTTCTAGAAAGAAACTCATAAAGAGTCTCACCCCCAAAACAAATTCATACATAAATAATCTCAACCAAAGATATTCTAGAATAAAGGACAAAGAAAAGAAAGAGACTTCTCATCTTACCAATGCTACCATTGTGACAAGATGGGACATATTGCAAGACATTGTCCAGCTAGACGAGAAGAATACAAGAGGCATCATGCCCATGTATTTGAAGATGAACAACCACCCATGAAAATGATAAAAGAGAGAATTGAAGACTATGTCTTAATCTCGACCCTCTCAGGATCGATATCACTTGGATAGGAAACTTGGCTCATTGATAGTGGTGATTCCAAGCACATGATAGGTCAAAGAGATATTTTCTCTTTCCTTTCAAAAAAGAATTTTTCTCAGAAAGTTACACTTGGATATGATTATCAATATCCTATCAAGGGAGTAGGAGAATCAAACTACAAGCTTAACTCAGGGACTCCAATGAAGATGAAGGATGTACTCTATGTACCAGGTGTTAATATTATGGTAGCTGCGGGAGGTATTTACCTCCACATGTGAACCTGATGATAATAGAAGACTCCAGAAAGCAAGAGAAACCCTAATGAGTTGGATAATAACCCTAGAAGCCTTGTCAACTCAAGAAGATAATTTATATTAGGCTATTAGCCTCCAAGAGAAGAAGTCGACCATAAATAATAATAATATACTGAATAGACACATATCCAGAAGGAGAAGTCAGCCCCAGCAAAACTGGCAGGACTACTATAAATATAGGGCACCAGTTCTCATTTGTAATATCTCAGAATTGCAGTTCTCAGTTTTGGTGTGCATTGTAGTTGCAGTCTTGTGCACAGGTTTGGAGGAGAGTTGTTGGTGCAGCTGTAGTAGTAGCAAGTTTTTCAGTATTGTCTTGAATATATCTTGGCTAGGGTTTGGGACTATCTGATCATTCTTTTGTGTTGCGCTATCCTTAGAGAGAGGTGCGCTACCCTTGTTTGGCTATCTAGCCTAGGGTTTGCTTCCGGAGGAATTCTCAGTCAAGGTTAAGGTGCTCGGAGGGAGGCTTCGGCCAATGGTTGGGTGACGAGGGTATCGTCAATGGTAAAATGAGCACACCATATTCTATATTCTAACAGGTTATGGGCCCACACCCCTTTAGTCAGCCTAAAACACTGGAAGTAAACATAGCCACTAGACATTGAGCTCGTTGAGGAACTGTCGCTAGGGTTACTAGTAGGAGCAGTTTCCAAATGCACTGCAGCTAGGGTTACTAGTAGAAGCAGTTGCAGAAATCCTAAATCTCTTGTCAAGGAAACTTAAGTGATGATATTGACCTAATCTCTGGATAGATTAGTGTTCCCTAGCCCACCATCCCACCACATCTCCTGGTACTCTCAGAAGGCCAAGACGTGAAGTTTGGATTTCTGGTCAAATCTAGGGTTTGACCAAGTCAAGCAAGCCATGAAGAACTCTATGAAGTCTGAGAACAAGCTA
>JZKD02S1732091.1:308032-322038 GCA_000966675.3 Picea glauca | reverse complement strand
ACCCTCCTTCCATCACTTCTTCTCTAAAAAAAAAATCTAAGGTTCAAGCAGTGGAAGATCACATCAAGCATCAACAACAAGTTCTCCAAATCTTAAAGGACAACCTGACCATGGCATAGAATCACATGAAACAACAAGAAGATCAACATCGTAGTGAAAGAAGTTTTTCAGTAGGAGATTGGGTATTTTTAAGACTACAACCATAGAAACAGATGTCCCTCAAGCAAGCCAAAAAGGATAATAAATTATCACCAAAGTAATATGGCCCTTAGAAGGTGTTGCAAAACATTGGTACTATGGCATACAAATTGGAGTTGTCTGCATCTTCACGAGTACACCTATTTTTCCATGTTTCATGCTTAAAGAAGATTATAGGTGAGAAGATCCCATTTCAAACTATATTTACATAACTTGATGAGGAAGGAAAAATCATATTGGATCCTGAATCCATCCTTAAAACAAGAGTTTGTAATCTGAGGAATAGATCCATTTCAGAGTATCTCATTAAATGGAGGAAACTGCCAGCTGACGATTCCACTTGGGAAGATGAGTCTTTTATACAGAAGCATCCATAGTTACTCAAGTGTTGCGGACAACACTTGTCTCAAGGGGAGGGGCATGTTAAGCCCTAATATTGGCTCATTAACCCTTAATTGGGGAATATTACATTAGTAATGTTTTTTTATTTATGTCAGTTGTCTTCCATTAGTTGTAATTATACCTCCTAGTCTCCTATATATACCAAGGAGACATTTTCATTTGGAATCATCTTGGAATTGTACATTTATGTGGGCATAAGGAGGTTTCCCCCTCAAAGAGGCTTATTATCTGAATTTATCTCTATTTCAAGGCGTTGAGTACTTATTCTGAGGTTTTTCTCTACTATATTGACATTTGGTTCTTAACATGAGGTCTCCAAAGCCTTCATATTTTATATACCAGGTCACCACCATATTGAGATCAGCAGGGATGTGACCTTTGATGAATATGAAGCACTCAAGAAATCAAGAAGATGTCAGCTTGAAGAATTATATGAAGAGGAACCTGTAGCTCCTAGAGTTGCAGAACCAGTGAGGGAAGTCATAGCTTCCCCTGATGAGGAAATTATAGAAGATAATGACATAGTAGAATTTCAAGAACCTCCCCAGATGACGATCTCCCACAAGAGAAATCCTTCTTGGGCTAGGGAGCTTATTCAATATGGAGAGAAGGGTGGTTTTCTTGAAGGAACCATGAGATAAGTGAAGAGACCTAAGTCATTTTCCAGTTATATGGATTTGATGTGTGATCTATTAGAGAAGGAGCCTACCTGCTTTGAAGAAGCCATTCAGAACAAAGAATGGGCAGATGCCATGACAGAAGAATACCAATCCATCATAAACAATGATGTATGGGAAATATATTCCAGACCGAAGAGCAAGGATGTGGTATCCTTCAGATGGATTTTCAAAATAAAATATGTTGTTGATGGAAGTATTGAGAAGTACAAAGCAAGGTTTGTCACTTGTGGATTTTCTCTAAAGTAAGGCATTGAATATGAAGATTCATTTTCTCTTGTAGCCATATACACTTCGATCAGAACCATCATAACCCTTGCAGCTAAGATGAAGTGGAAGTTACACTAGATGGATGTAAAGGCAACTTTCCTAAATGGTGTCATTGAAGAAGAAATGTGTATAGAACAACCTCAAGGATTTGAAGTTGAAGACAAGAAGACTCATGTTTGCAAGTTAAAAAAGGCTCTGTACAGATTAAAGCAAGCTCCTAGAGCTTGGTATGGAAGGATACATAGTTTTCTGACGAGATTGGGGTTTACCAAGAGTAAAGTTGATTCTAACCTATACTTAAAGGTTATGAATGATGAGTTGGTTATATTCTTGCTGTATGTGGATGACATATTCTTAACTGGAGAAGAAAATATCATCACCAAATGTAAGAAGAAACTCGTTGTAGAATTTGAGATGAAAGACCTTGGCCTAATACATTATTTCTTAGGTCTTGAGGTATGGCAGAGACCAGAGAGGATCTTCCTTAACCAAGGGAAGTATGCAGTGGAAATCCTGAAGAGATTTGATATGTTAGAGTGAAATTCCATGAATACACCCATGAAACAAAGCTGAAGCTTCTAGTCGACACTTTGTCAGAATTGATTGATGCCACGCTATATAGAAAGATCATTGGATCATTGATGTATCTCACAAACACCAAACCAGATATTTGTTTTTCCATGAACACTTTGAGTCAGTTTCTGGTAGAACTCGGACATGTTCACCTAGTTTCTACAAAACATGTGATGAGGTACCTTAAGGGTACATTAGAATGTGGTCTCAGTTATTATGGAGATCATGACTTCAGACTGAGTGGGTACACTGATTCAGATTGGGTTGGAAGTGTCTCTAACAGGAAGAGCACTTCAGGATGTTGTTTCAGTTTGGGGTCATCCATGATCTCATGGCAGAGTAGGAGGCAATCAAGCATTTCTCTCAGCACGGCGGAAGCAGAATACATTGTTGCGTGTTCTTCCAGTTGTTAATCCATATGGCTTAGGAATTTATTGACAGGTCTATTCGACCTAGATATGTAAGAAACCATGATCCTATGTGATAACCAGAGTTGCATAAAGATGATAGAGAATCATGTATTTCATTGCAAGTCAAAAAACATAGAGATCCGATATCACTACATCTGTGACATGGTGCAGAGAGGAGACAGAAAGATCCAAGATGTTAGCACAGATGAACAGGATGTTGATGTGTTGACAAAGCCTCTATATCATGTAAAGTTTGAGAACTTTTGAGATAAGCTTGGTATAGTCTGAAAGGACCTCCCTCAAAAGGGGGAGTAGTTTTGTGTTGATGTTTTCATCCTAGTGTTGTGATGTCATCCTCGTGTTGATGATATTCCAGCCTCGTGTTGTGTTGATGTGTCATCCTAGTGTTGTGATGCCATCTTAATTGATGTGATGATGTGCCAGCTTAATTGATGTGATGATGTGTCAACTTAATTGTTGTGATGATGTGCTAGCCTAATTGTTGTGATGATGTGTCAGCTTAATTGTTGTGATGATGTGTCAGCCTCGTGTTGTGGTGATGTGCCAGCTTCATGTTGTGATGATGTGCCAACCTCGTGTTGTGATGATGTGCCATCCTCATGTTGTGATGATGTGACTAGCCTCATGTTTTGATGATGATGCATTAGTTTTATACTAATCCATGTTGATGCAAATGATGATGCCATTCCAGCTCTTTGTTGAGAATGATGATATTGATGATGAGAAAAACTTTCGATGATTTATAGATACGTCAGTCAGTGTTCCAAGATGTTGTTGATGATGTTGTTCTCTCTCTCACCTGATGTTGTTGTAGAATACCCTTCTTGTTAAGGGGGAGTGTTGAAATATTGTAACTGCAAAGAGTATTCTATTTATTATTGATGTATTATTTATTAGATTAATCCCCTTTTGTGGATTGATCATGTCGGGTATTGTAAATGACCAAATCCCCTTTTGTGGATTGTTCAAACCCTAATTGTAATAGGCATAATGAGAATTCGGCCCCCATATTAATTAAATGTGGTTATAACCACCCATAATGAGAATTCATCCCTGCCAGTGAAAAGACACTTTCGTTCACACCTGCCATATTGTATAAATAAGAGAGGCTAGCTCCTCATTTGGACACACACTCACTTGTTCATTAGAGCACAAGTTTGGAGCTGCAGTTGGAGAAGAAAGAAGAGAGAGAGAGGACCATTCTTGGGAGAGGACTTTCTTTATTGTTTGAGTTATCTCTTTCCATTGTATTGGCTATCTATATTAAGGAATTTTTGGTTGGGTTTTCTCCCCCATGAGGGGTTCCTAGGATAAATGATGTGTCTCTTGTGATTGTGTATTTCTCAGTGATCCTATCTATGCTATGGTTATATAGTGAATTGAAAAGAAACCTAATAATAGCTTAAACCTTAACAGTTGATAGAGTGTGAGTGAATAAACAAATGAGCTAAGATGCTTCCTTATTTATAGTCTTATTGTCCTTCTAGCTGGGTTGACTTCTCTTCTGGGAATTTGTCTTTTCACTATCCTTTATTATTCTGGGACAAATTCTCTTCTAGGGTATTTCAACATCTATCCAATGGATCTCTTACTTCCAAAATCTTATCCAAATCTAAGAAATTTCATCTAGGAGGGAAAGATCCTCCCACAGCTACCAAAACATCAACACTCCTTCTTAGATAGGGAGGCATCTTTCACGATGTCTTCATCTGGTAGTCCACTAACTACTATGCAATCTTCTAGTAGGCACACAAATGCTACAACGTGTTTGGTAGATCGAATTATCAGGAAAAGTATCTGTGATCAAACAGTATCACACACAACTACATCCAAATGATCTAGTAATCTCCATGACAATTATCTAGTGGCACACTTCTACTACAATGTCATCCAATAGATCATAATTGTTGCCAAGTAGTACACAACTACTATCTAGATACACACGGTCATTGCTAGTGGAGCACATCCACTGTAGTATTACACAACTACTGTATGGAGTCACACAACCTCCGCTAGTGGAATACATCCACCAATGTAGCACAAAACTACTTTCCAGAGCCACACAGCCTCCGCTAGTGGAACACATCCACCATAGTAGCACATGGCTACTGTCCAGAGACACACAATCTCCTCCAGTGGTACACAACCACCAAAGCAACACACAACTACTATCCAGAGTCACACAACCTCCACCAATGGAACACATCCACCTTAGTAGCACACAACTACTATCTAGAGACGCACAATCTCCACTAGTGGTACATAACCATTGAAGTAGAACACAACTATTGTTTGGAGTCACATAGCCTTCGCCAATGGAACACATCCATCATAGTAGAGCATAACTATTGTCCAGAGATAGAAAGTCTCTACCTGTGGTACACAACCACCAAAGTAGCACACAACTATTATTTGAATTCACACCGTCTCTTCCATAGTATTACGACTATGTGTGTAATGTTTCTTCTCTCAGCAGGCTCGATAGTGCATTAGCCCTTGAGTCACCTCACATGATTGATATAGGTAACCCTTGGCCATAGGTGTTATTCAGCATGAGAAGAAACAACAAATCACCCTCTCAACGAGGGTGGACATTCAACAACACTCCAAGCTTGTCCCTAAAGTACTCATACTTCATTATTGACAAGGTCTTGGTGAGGATGTTCGATGTTTTCTCATCCACGGATATGTACTAGATATCCATAGCTCCTCTATGCACCATGTCCCAGATTTAATGATATTTGATCTCTATATTCTTATACCTGTCGTAGAATACAGGGTTCTCAGTAATCTTCGCACAACTTTTATTGTCACAATGTATCAAAGTTGGCTCCAATTGTAGATCAAATATCCCATCTAGAAACTTCTAGAGCCACACTACTTTATGGCTTGCCATTCTTGTTGTGATATACTGTGATGTACGAAGTTCCACTGATGTCTGCTTTCTGCTCAACCATGAGATCATGCATGATCCCAGACTGAAACAACATCTAGAGGTACTCTTGTGATCCACTGCACTCCCTCCCTAGTTAGAATATGTATATCCATGAAGATTCACATCTCCACCTGAGACATATCTCAATCCATATCCAACCATACCATGAAGTTACCTCAACATATGTTTTTCTTCCATCTAATGTACTTGTTTAGGTTTAACCATCTGTTGACTCAAGATATTCAATGCAAATCATATGTCTAGCCTGGTGTTAACCATGTACATCAAGGATCCAATCAACTATTTGTACATCATGGAATCCACCAAATATGAATATTTTTCACTCAAGAGATTCATATTTATCATCATAGGTGTGTTCACGGACTTGCAGTTCATCATCCCAAATTTCTTCAGGATCTCAATAGTATATTTTCCTTGGCTAAGGAAAATGTCATATGATCTCTTCCATACCTCCAATCCCAAAACATAATGCATCAGACCTAGATCCTTCATCTCGAACTTTGAATCAAGCTCCCTCTTACACCCGAATATGAGATTCTCATCTCATGTTTGGAACAGGTCATCCTCATGTAGGATCAATGGGAAACCATCAAATAATTGTTTGATATGGAATATCATTCCACGGGTGCCTGCTTGGGCCCATACAAATCCTTCTTCAATATGCATACATGAGACTCCTTCTCATGTATCTTGTGCTTTATCTATATACACTTATTCTGGCTACTTGAGCAAGTGTATCTTCATAATATTCTCCCTCTTTTTGGGAGAATCCTCAGGTCACAAATCAATATTTTTACATCTCTATGATGCCATATGCAACATTCTTGATCCTGTAGATCAACTTGGAAGTCACTATTGACTTCCCTTCTATTCTTGGAACCACTTCTCACACATCATTCTTCATGATGGATTGATACTCCTCCATCATGACATTATTTCATTCTTTCTTCTCAGTAGCTTCTTCAATGGTGGAAGGATATGAATCAATGATGTTGCTCATCATCACCACATAGCTGGAAAACATGCGTGGTTTATAGAACTAAGGAAAAATATATATCCCAATCCTTTTGACTCGATTCCTCCTCTGTAAATGCATCAAGGTCTATTGAGACAAGGGAATCCTCTCAGGATATCTCACATCTCGTATAAGCCTCTGAAGCTTCGATCTAGCCTCCTCAACTCATGGAACCTATCTCTTAGTCCTAGAATATGTCTCTGTCTCTTATCTAAATATAAGAAGGAATACTTTCTTAATGAAATTCTCTAAGCCATTGAATCTCTCTGAGATCAGGTTCACTCTAAATCTGAATGTTGCCTCTGAAGCTTGACTCCCTCTGAGTCTATGTGATCTCTAGATCCACCTTCTTCCACTACATCTGTTGACTTCTTCTAAAGTTGGATCTCCTATGGACTGTTTTGGGAGCTTCCTCCTCCCTACTAGATACTAAGGGTTGACTCCCTCTAAAATATAGCTCATTCTGAGATGGTACTTGGTTGGGCCTCCTGCCTCACCACTGGTGGATTCATCTCCTTCTCTTCATAGTATGGCTTATTAATGTCATGTATATGTATGAGAACATGTTTGTTTACTGCATCATTTCTAGGTAGGCCCTCCTGGCACTACTGACTCTTCCTGATGATCTAAAGAGTGGTAAAATTAGATGTATGGTCATCTTTGGATCCTTCTGCTCCTCACATTCAATCTCCATAAGATATACTCTTCTTTGTTTTCTACTTCACATGGGTGTGTATGTTCATGTACATAGTTCTATATCTCGGCTAGAGACAGTTCTAAATCGTTCCCTCCTGCAACTGTCATCATAGCTCCTTCTCATAGATATCACATGTGACCTTCCTAGAACAAGAGACAAGAACAACATTTCCACGGTAACCTCCATGTAATGGTTAGTAATCAAGAACATCTCCTAGAGGAGATAAATTTCATCTTGCAGACCAGTATATCATTAATAATGAATAATGAGAATTTTCTTAATGGTAATCATACCGACAATATTCAAGTGTACCTAAAAATTTTCTAGCAATATCAAATAATGAAGTTGTAAAGAATTATATCCTAGGTATAGTACTTAATTAAGCAACAACAATATAAAACATCAAACCTGATATGTAGACCTAGATTTTGGCATTATTTTCCTACTTGAGTTTCCTTCTATCGTTCATATGCATGGAAACACCATTTTTTAAAAGATAAATTATTCATCCTTTGATGCCTTTGAGTGCTCTTCAACATCTGTTGCATGTGCATGTTGTTTCTTCTTCTGCTTTTCATTTGTATCTAGAAATTGAAAGGCATAGTGTCCCAGCTTCTGGAAACTGTAGCATATGACCTTTGACCCATCCTTCTTATAACAAGGTCTCTTATACTTATTTGGTTTTCCTTCTTCCCTTTTATTTCTCTTCTTCACTTGGGTAGCATCTACTTGATTTTTATCCTCATTAGTCTTTTGTGTCTTGGATATCAACTTGGATTCCTCTTGAGTGCAATCTGACCATAAATTGTCAAACTTGGGCAATATCCTTCTTGTGAATATTCCTTGGAAAAATGGGTCCCATGAGGGAGGGAATACATTGAGTTTGGTGGTCACAAGTTCAATGTATTATACTGGATCTCCAATAGCTACTAACTAATCCTTGATATCTGATATCCTTGTAAAGAAGTTGGCTATCGTCTCTAACTTGTTCATAGTCACATTTCTGAGTTGATTATGTAGGGTAAGCTTTTGACCGGTGTTATTGATTTCATAGAGTATAGTTAGGGAATCAAACATCTCCTTTGCAATATTTAGTTATGATACATTGGGTACCAGGTGATCCTTTATTGAGCCTGTCAAGATCCTCTTGTCCTTGACCCCATTCTTATTGAATTTGCCTTTGCTTCTTCGTCTTCAAGTTTTGGAAGCATCTTCTTGATGTGATATAATAATTAATTCTCTTCTAGAATGAGTTATATTCTATGCTTTCATGATCTAAAGTTATCTGCTCCATCCAATATATCCTCAACTCTCATATTGGTTGACATTTTTGTCGGTAGAAACCCTAGCACTGAAAAACCCTTGATTTTTAAAACTTCACCAAATTGCACGTTGAGAGTTTCAAGGGGTGTGATAGGTTAGGGTGCACTACTCTTTGAAGGAATTATTCCCAAAATCCTTTGGATAGTGCTCAACGAGATTGGAAAAGTATTGCAACTGCAAGGTGTCATTGTAGCAATCTTCCTTCCACTGGTCAAATTGTTCTGAAGGTAACCATCTCTGATTCCATGTTGGATTTTCCTTATTTACAGAGAATTAGTTATACCAGTGTTATTTTAATTTGTTACCATTAACATATATATCATGTAATGAGTAGTAGAAACATAAACACGAGACATAAAATAACACAAGATATTTATCCTGGGAAAACCCCAAATTGGGGGAAAACCCAACAACCTTTCCTAGATAGATTTCATTCACAAAGGAATTCCAATCATATAAAACCTAGCACTAGTGATATATTAACCAAAAATACCACCCCATATATAGAAACAACACCATACAAAGGTAGATAACTCAAGGAGTAGCACACAAGAGAGAGATACCGAAAGACTAAGGAATAATAAATTGTGCAGCTACAACTACTGCATCACCTCCTCCAAACTTGTGCCTTGCTTCTGTGTAGCTCGAAGAGTGTGAGTGAGTGAAAAAATGAGCTAAGGTGCCTCCTTATTTATAGTATTATTATCCTTCTAGTTGGGTCGAATTCTCTTCTGTGAAGGTGTCTTTTTACTATACTTTATTCTTCTGGGCTGATTTCTCTTCTTGGGTATTTCAACATATTTCCAATGGATCTCTTTCTTACAGAATATTATATGTATCTAAGAAAGGTCATGTTGGCATCAGAAGTCACTCCTGGATTGCTTGCAGGAGCAGAGCCTGACACCCATTAGTTTAATGTCACAATTTGTTTATAAAGGGGTGACCGAATGGAGATTAAGACTCGAGGAGATATCACTCTAACTCAGGGACTGTCTCTGGTACATAAAGAATGAAGGAGGTCTGGAATCCCAACTTTAGCCAGTGGGTTGATTAAAAGGTGAGCAGGTGGAAGACTTGGTAAGAAGGGTGAACAAACAACTTTGGGCAATAGGCTTACAGCAGTTTGCAAAAGAAATACTCTGGATGCAAGATCCTCTTGGTTCAGGGTCTCAAGGAACTGAGAGGGGACTTGACTGGATCCTCCAATTCCAAGTCACTCAGTGTTAAGAAAAACACAAAAACGGATTAGAGACTCCATAACCATTACAGTGATCCATTACAACATCATCCTATAACAGCTACAACTTGACTGGATCCTCCAATTCCGAGCTGCTCTAACACAGTATAACAAAGATGTAAAGAAACTGGCATTCATCAGGCAAGAAGTCTCAGAAGTCCAAAAAATAACCAGAAAACGGTGCTTCATTAAAGTTTTACAACCGGGATCTCTGCTCAACCATCGATCCTTACAAAAATGGAGAAAATGCATACATATACCCAAAAACCACCACAGCAGCAAAAACAAGACGCTGCATTAAATAATTGCGTCTGCATGGCTTCTGACAGTCTGCCCATGCAGACTCGGGATGATCGTGTGCCCATGACAGACGCCATATTAACTACGCATGGCTCCAGCAAGGGGAGTAGTTGATCCATTTAAATGTCAAGCTAGCGTGTGTAGACCTCCTCCGGATGGTCGCGAAATCGGGCCTGGCTTCTCTGGAAGAATGGGTACACAGGACCCTCATGAACAGACTGTTGGTCAGACCCTCCATGCCTTGCAATTAATGATTGAGGCGAGGCCTCAACCACCCTCTCTTTTCTTCATTCATTATTGAGCCGAAGCGGCTCTTTGGATCCCCGAGTGGAATCCCTGATGAAAACCCGACCCAGTCCACAGGTCTCTTCTTCTTTCCTCACGGTCTCCTGTAATTCACCATGACTTTTCCCTGACTCTGTATCGGGTTTCGGGGTTTCGCGTTCCCCGTTGTTAAGAGTTATTGACCCTTTGAACTCCCAATCACCAATTCTCTGATGAGTGCTCTTTTTTCCTTAGCCTCTCCTGGCTAGGCTCAGGTCCATACGACCATCCCTCATAAGACCACAACCCTATACCTCCGTCGAAGTTTCGACACTTACGAAGTCATAATGCTCATGTCTCCATGACTCGCGATTCCCCGAGTCACGACGCACCTTTTTCCGCTCTGGCCCTCCTAGCTTAGCCTTGGCCAACGTGACCCTCACCCATGACTATGACCTTACCCCGTCGGTGTTTCAGACTTTTCAATGCCAAAAAGCATAAGTCCATGGGACTCGCGATATGTCGAATCTCGATTTCACCTACCACCTGTCCTTTTCTCGCGTGACCTCTTCTGGGGTCCACCTTCGTCACGATCGGGAAATCACGTATCGCGATTCTTCAATGCACAAAACTCTCGCTCCTAGGATATCCAATATCCCGATGGACGCTTCCCTGTCAGGACCCTCCCCGATAATGCTGATCTCCTGCCACGTGTCCTTTCCAGATAGACGGTCCCTATTGACTCTTGGGGATTCGGGACTTTCGTTGTCTTGTTTCTATTTCTTGTCCCGAGACAAGAAATATCACTAACATTAGGCTCCATGGGGGATAAAGCCGTCACTGTGATGCTCTAAGAACTCATTCCGTAGCTTCAGTGCCTTGCTGTTGGGCTATGGAGTCATGCTGAAAACATCCCGTTGCTGAAAATACAGGCCGAAAAATAAAAGTAACAAAATAAAGCTACATGCTCAAAGGAGCTTATTTATACACAATCCTAAACTAATAGCATATTTTACATGGGCTAGGTGAAAGAGAACTTCCACCATAGCCATTCAAGCACCTCCCTGGATAGAAGCTCCTTCCTTCTGTCGATGATCACCAACAAATGGTCTAACCGTGACAGCAGAACAGTTACACTCTTCAACTCCTCCTTACAGGCTGGAGTTGAGATGAAATAGGGCGGCTCCAAGGCATAGGGGAAATGCCACTCCATGTATTTGCTGACAGGTTCATCGAATGAGTGGCCATTTCCGAGGAATTGGTGAAATACAACCACTTCTACTACACAGTTGTGGATGTGTGGTTGAATATCTATGGTAAGCACAGGTGGGTGGACATCTAACGTAGGCTGATTG
Organism: Picea glauca; assembly: GCA_000966675.3. NCBI lineage: Eukaryota > Viridiplantae > Streptophyta > Pinopsida > Pinales > Pinaceae > Picea > Picea glauca. The sequence goes on along the minus strand of JZKD02S1732091.1, from coordinate 310,340 downwards.
ATCTCAGGCGGTGGCTGCTCGCTGACTGGCTCTACGTAGTCTGTAAACTGCATCTTCGACTGCTCCTCTGGTTCTTCTGATGCTTCTTCTTGGCTCTCCCAAGGGTCAGAGTCATAATCATCATAGATAGGACCTGTGGGAAAGCTCTGCTTTTCAATTTGCTGCTCAGGGGGGATGATTTCCTCGCATTGTCTTTCATTTGTGAATAGAGGATAAGGCTCTGCAGTCTTCTCTTGGAAGTTCTGGGTGTCCAGCTCAGAACCTGATTCATAGTTGTCATACACGGGCTGGCTGCTACCCAGGTCATCAATCAGTGATGTGGGGCTCTTCTGCTCTTCAACTAAATAGTCGTTAAAGTTGGGTGAGCACCAGACTTCTTCATCTTGCAAAAAAGGAACGATCTCCAGATCCTCCTTTCTAATCCCAAATGTAAATACATCATGGGAAATATCATGAAGAAAAAGAGAACAGTCCTCTTCCCCAACTACCACTTCATCGCTTTGATCTGAGACAACAAGCTCATTAGGGGCAGATGCTAATGCGCTTACGAGATCTTCAATATTCTCCTCGAGAGAGCCATCTAGAACATCTACCTCAGAGACTGGAAAGTCCTCCCCATTGTCCTTAGATTTTAACCTTGCATGTTGGGCAATGAGAGATATCATTAGTTCACTCAGAGCAACTTCCTCCCCTAGTCTTCTATCCTTACAGCCCTCATCAGACATATTCATATCTAGGAGGATTTCTTCTTCTTGGTTCTCCCATGGGTTATATTCATAATGACCATAAACAGGTCCCGTGGGAAAGATTTTTTCATAATCGCCCTCAGTAGAGCTGCTAAGGGCCTCTACTTCAAAGGATGGGAAATCCTCATCATATTGTTCAGCTTCCCACCTGTCAAGTCTGGCAGTGATAGATTTTATCAGTTCCATAACTTCGCCCGAAGAAAATGAATGGGGAGGAGAAATGACTGATTCCTGATCCAGGTCATCAGGATCCTCCCCACATCTTACATCAGAAACAACTTTCTCTTGTATAGATTTGTGGTATCCCTCACAACAATTATGAAAAATTAACTCATGGGAATACAGCCTCTAAAAATAGGCGGTGAAAGCTGCGTGGAATTCACTGAGTGAAGAAATGCTAGCAGGGGGTAAAGAATGATACCATTTATGTGCATCCCCTGCTAACGAGAACATGAACATCTTCAGTAACACATCCTCATGATGTATCTCCCACTGATGCATGAGTTCATGAAACTCACTGAGGTGCTGAGCAGGGTTGTCCTCTTCACGCTCTCTAAATCTGGGCAAATAATCGCCCCATTCATCCATAGAGGGGACAACATTATGAAAACCAGGGATAGTAGAAAAATTAAAAGGAGAAAACCTTCAAGCCAGGATTTCCTCCATATCAAACCAGTGGAGTCATCAATTGATCCTTGAATCATGGAGTCGCCAGGTGAAATATGCGCAGCTTCAAATATGCCTGGTCCTTGTTCACCATCAAAGGCCAGATATTAACGTCGTCATTACCCCAGAAAGATTCTCAGACTGAGAAAGTAGCTGTTGAAACCTTCTAGAGAAATCTCCTCTGGGTCAGCTTTCAGGTGTGTCAACAGTGTCCACAACTGAAACAGTAAAGTGGAAACAATGGAGTCGCCACAGTGGAGTCACCAAGTGCACAGTAGTAATATGAATAATTCTGATTTCTGATGCACCTTCAGAATCAGCTGATCATTGTCGTTGTGCCTGTTGACCGCCTGTTTAGCACAGAGGTCAACTCATTATCATGAAGATTATTCTATGTCAGAGACAGAGATGGTTCTACTGGGTGTTTTATACACCAGCACTTAAATTTTTGTAAATGGGATTTCCACCACCCCTGCGAGGGTTAATAATGTAATAATGTCTGCATGGATCATAGTTAGGTCAGGTACCTTTGATGTTGACATCAGGGGAGTTCCTTTCATCGAGGGTTTTTTCATCTCAGGGGGTTAATGTGGCCTAACTAGTAAGGTTAACCTCCATTGAGTTTTTCCCTCCCAGGCTTCCTCCAAAGTGGTGGAAGGCGCTTTGGTGATCACGTTCATTGAGTAACCTTTTAGGATTATTGTAAATGACCATGTTAGACAGTGTCTTGAGTTTCGCAGAATTCCGGCGAGTCTAGAGTAGTTTTTTTTAATTAATTAATTTTTTAATAATTTAATTAATTAATTATTTTTTGAGCTAAATATTGTAAAAACTTCGTCTTTGGGAGAAAGATAGGGGTATTTGTGCTCAAAATGAATGGAATAGCACTCCCTACA
>JZKD02S1732091.1:288971-300506 GCA_000966675.3 Picea glauca | reverse complement strand
ACATTGGGATCATCACCAACTCACTACTCTTTGTTCAGTCAGTTAACTGAAGACTAGTTGACTAGTTAACTCAGCTAGGTGGCAATTCACTCCCGTAACTGCCTGAGAGACTAGAATAGGTGACAGTTTACTCCTGTAATTGTTGGTGTGTGTCCAGATCACTCTAGAACACCACTATGGCTCATTAGTTACTCATTTATCCTATATATATTGTAAATTGTTCACTCTTTGAGTGTGGAATACGGTTAATGATAATTCTTCCATTCTTTATATCTTGCTTCTTCTTTTCTCATTTTCTCTCTGCAAATGTGTGTAGTATTTTATAGATAGATCTATTATGTGTAGATTCATCACATTTACATGGTATCAGAGCCGACAGACTGCTAAGAAAAAGCTACACCAAAATTCTTTGTAGGTACAACAAATTGAAGACAACAAAAAGATGGATTATTTGCCAGAAATACTTCTCACGCCTCATAACTATTTGGAATGGAAGCCAAAAATTATGCTTATGCTCAGATGCAGAGGCTTGTACCAAATAACTATGGTAATGGAAGTAGAGCCTAATTTTGTCAATGAGAAAAATGACTTTCTCAATAGACAAGATATGGCTATAGGATGTATCCTCTTATTTATTTCTCCCGAAATTCTCCATCAAGTATATGATGACTCCCAAAAATTCGCTCCAAATTATTTATGGAGAATATTGGAGGTTTTATTTGGGAATAAAGAAGATTGTGAAGATTGCATGCAGGGGATTGGAAAGATAGAGAATGTAGAAAATCCACTGGAAGATAAATCATCTCAGTGTGAAGAGCCTTCTACAAAATTATTTGCAGAAATTTGTATTCCAATAATTGAAGATGATGTCTACTCCATTTCAGATTTGTTTTCTGGAATTCATGTGGAAGATATATGGCATCCATCTTAGGAGTCACATGCAGACTCTTTTGCATGCATCTCAGGAGACAAAAAGGGATTCGTGCACATCAGACGCCATTCTGATATTTTCTGAGAAAAATTTGCAGAAACAAATTGGATATTTGAATTCCTCTCGGGAAAATATCCAATTTAAAAAAAAAAATGTCTGAAATGGAGTCCGGAAAGTGAAGTTATGATCATTTTAAAATCAACAAAATTTCAGCATTTTTTCTGGAAATGGCCACACGGTTTTCAAAATTTCATACAAAATTTATTTTGATATTATTCATTACAATAAGATAAAGTGGATATGTGTGGAAATATCAATGATGCATATACTTCATCAGATCCATGCAGACATCTACATATGCAACAAAATATTCAGAGAGCCCAAACTTTCACAGTTGCGAGGTCTTCTTGGAGTGAAGGACATGGTTACTTAGCAACTATCTTTTGTTCCTTATCATTTTTTATTTTATGCATTGTAATTTGAGGGGTGGTTTTATTCCCATGAGGTTTTCCCTCTTTCCTCATTTAGTTCAGTGTATCTTTTGTATTTGGGTACCTAAAATGGCCTCGTAACTGGGACCCATTCTTTATTTTCACCATAGTGACGTTCAGGGGGGGTGTTGGAGTTACTTCACACACACCTACGGTTTATTTTTCCTAAGGTTATTCCTTGTTTATTTGTCATAATAAGTCATTATCCAATCTCCTATATTTTAGGGGAGAATATTCCACCTGGAGAATATTCTCTTTCAGTTGACACTTTAGTTTGACTAGTTGAGTTGAGTTTAGATGTTGCATTGGTTTTGTCACCATGCAACGTTGGGATCATCACCAACTCACTACTCTTTGTTCAGTCAGTTAACTAAAGACTAGTTAACTAGTTAACTCAGCTAGGTGGCAGTTCACTCCCATAACTGCCTGAGAGATTAGACTATGTGACAGTTTACTCCCATAACTGTTGGTGTGTGTCCAGATCACTCTAGAACACCACTATGGCTCATTAGTTACTCATTTATCCTATATATATTGTAAATTATTCACTCTTTGAGTGTGGAATATAGTTAATGAGAATTCTTCCATTCTTTCTATATTGCTTCTTCTTTTCTCAATTTCTCTGTGAAAATGTGTGTAGTATTTTCTAGCTAGATCTATTCTATGTAGGTTCAGCACATTTACAATATCCTCGAGGATACATTATCCTATGTGAATGAGCTTAGTCGACCTATGATGGAGCCTAGTGCTGTCCATTTCCATGTGGTGGGGTGCATCGTTCTCCTCTATGTGAGAGTTGAGTCGTCCCATGGAGGTTGGGTGTGCCCATGTGATGGGTGTATTGTTCTCCTTTGTATAGAAAGTTGAGTCGATGTGGTACTCCAGATGATTCTCCTATGGACTCAATTGATATAGATATTTGAGTATGACGTCCCTATGGCTCAGTATAGGTGGATGTGTCCCTAGTGGTTGAGCACTAGTGGATGTGTGGATCCCTTGATATATTTTTTAAGTGTAATATTTACTTGTAACCCTAATTGTGATGTAAAGGGTACAAGTCGGCCCCACCATATGTGAAAGATAATTAAGGTTTATTGTTATAATTAATTATATTTTTGAGTAATTGAGGTTGGCCCTTTTTTTCCAATAGACACACCTATTGTTATGTCTAGTCTTCTATAAATAATGGTGATTTCCCCATTGAGAAAATACACACACACATGTAATTTCAGAATTTCAGCAAGCACATTTTAAGGTTGAAGTGTGCACCTCTCTTGGGCCCAATTTTCAAGGTTGTAGAGCACCATCTTGTGTGCATTATGGTTTTATGCTTGGGGGATCTTCTCTTGAGAATATATAAAAGGATTGTTGGGTTTTATTCCCTTGAGTAGAAGGGTTTCCCAAGATGTTTATTGTGTTCTTGTGCATGGTAATTATTCTTGTGATCTTGGTTATTGTAGCACGTGTGTATGGTGTAGCTACATTTGTTTATGGTTCAAGTACATGCTAAAACGAAATAAACCTCATGCTTGAGACTAGCATAGTGAAAATTCAACATGGTTTCAGAGAATAGGTCTTGAAGAATCCATTGCACAAGCCTTCAAGCAAGTTGTCCTCTCTTTTGTAGAACCATACGACCCTCCTAGGGTTTCCAGAAAAAGGTACGGCCCTCTCTTGTTTGGTTGTTTCAACACTCTCCATTGAAATGTTGGGGATAAAAAATGAATATGAGTGTACGGCCTCCTTCAACGCACCTCCAACGACTTTCAAATTGCATTTTCGAGAATTTTGGATTTTTGGCCCTAGGGTTTCACAGTTTTCTGCAGAAATTTCAGTTTTAGGGTTTCTGCAGCTCATTGAAGGAGTTTTCAATCTTACTAGTGTTCTTCTGACCTTCAAGGATTATGGTTGGCATTCATAAGCCCAACGAAACCTAATATTTCTAGCCTAGCCTAGCCATTAGGTTTCCTAGACTAGTTGTTAAGGGTTTGTGGAAGAATCTACAAACCATGAGGAACAAAACCTTGGTGGAAGATAGGCTTGATATATCAAGAAACTTCAGTTCCTAGAAGTCAAGACTTCATATCACCCTTGAAGAGGATGACCTATTGATTTTGATACAAAAGGATTTACCAAAATCATCTACCAATGAAGAGAAAGAAAGATAACTTTCCTCCACTATTGATGTTGATCCAGAGCCACATCAAAGAAATACAGACATCCAATATAAAACATTCTTATTCATATCATCACTCTCAGGTATGGTTCCTACTGATAATGATATTTGGTTAATTGACAATGGTTCCTCCAAGAACATGACCGGATATAGAGATCATCTAAAATATCTTGTTGAGAAAGAGACCATTCTACATGTTGTACTTGGAGACAATGCCATATATAATGTGAAAGGAGTTAGAACTTATACATTCCAACTAGATTCTAACATACCCCTTCAGTTGAGTGAGGTACTATATGTACCTAGGATGAAATCGAACCTTGTCTCCATTTTTTCCTTACAGGATAAAGGATACAAGGTTGCATTTTTTGAAAGAAAATTTATTGCATGGCACAAGGACTCACATATGAATTATGCATGAGTAATTGGTTTTCAAGGAAACAACTTATACGGGTTGACTATCCAGACATTTCAGGCCTTGTTACATGATACTATCAGCTTGAGTGAGCTATGGCATAGGATACTTACTGACATTAATTATATATCCCTTTGAGCTCTAGGGAATATGGTAAGAGGCCTTCCAAATATACAGGTTCAACATAATGGTGTTTGCAGAGGTTGTGCTCTTGGCAAGAATTTCAAGGGGTCCTTCTTGAGAAGTGACATCAGATCTAAGGGGATCTTGGACTTGATACATTTAGATCTGTGTGTTTCATCCTTGAACATATATTTTTACTATTCTCTCTTCATTGATGATCACTCTCGGAAGACATGGATTTATTTCTTGAAGACCAAGGATGGAGTCATTGCAAGATTTCAAGAATTCAAAGCTCAGGTTGAGAACCTAACTGAAAGAAAGATCAAGGTGCTAAGATCAGATAATGGAGGAGAGTACACCTCCAATAATTTCATTGATTTATGTATTGAGGCAGGGATCAAGAGGGAGTACACAATTCCTTATGACCCTCAACAAAATGGGGTTACAGAGAGGAAGAACAAAACCATCATTGAGGAAAACACAACAATGATACATGATCAGAGTCTACCTATGATTATGTGGGAAGAAGTATCCATGGAAACAATATACATTCAAAACAGGAGTTCTCACCAGATTTTGAAGAATATGACTCTCAAAGAAGCCTTCACCAGAGTGAATCCTGAGGTTGGACACTTCAGGATATTTGGGTTTCCAGTATACTTTCATGTACCTAAGGACAATAGGTCCAAGATATACCCTTCAGGAATAAAGGGTACATTTGTGGGATACAGTGAATATTCAAAGCATACCAAATCTACATCCATGGTGAGAGATAGGTTGAGGTGAGAAAGGATGTCATCTTTGAGGAAGAGATAGTATTTCGAAGATCCAGAGAATATCATATGGATATTGACAGTGAGACAATACATTTTCCCCCTTCAACAGTTCAGAGGGAGACAACCATTGTTCCAATTGATCCAGTTGATGTCCCCAGAGACATTGCAGTAGGACATAAAATGCCTTCCTGGGCTCGAAAAACTCTGCAAGAGGTAGAGGGACATGCAGCTCCTCGAGGCACATTCTGAGAGAGAAATAAACCAAAGATATTTTCAAGATATGTTTCATCCATGAGCCACATCATTGATATTTACCCTTCTTTTCATGGAGAAGAAGCAGGTCAGCAAGTATGGAAAGATGCCATGACAAAAGAGTATCAGTCCATCATGAAGAATGATGTGTGGCATATTGTTCTGAGACCAGAAGGGAAGTATTTAGTGACTTCCAAGTGGATATATAAGATCAAGAATGCAGATGATGGAAGTTTCAATAAGTACAAAGCAAGATTTGTGGCTATATGATTCTCACAGGTGGAGGGAATTGATTATCAGAAGACATTTTCTCCTGTAACCCAATACACTTCCATCCGTACTATCATTTCACTAGATGCATCTATGGGTTAGAAAATACATCAGGTGGATGTAAAGACAGGATTTATCAATGGTGATAATGAGGAAGAAGTTTACATCGAGCATCTAGAGAGATTCGTGATACATGACGAGAAAGCTCATGTGTGCAGGTTGAATAAATCCATGTATGGACTAAAGCAGGAACCTCATGCTTGGTACGAGAAGATGGATGTATTTCTGATGAGTTTGGTCTTTAGCAAGAGTGTTGTTGATCCAAACCTATATTATCACATTTTTGGTGACGAGTGTCTGATCTTGGTCTTGTACGTTGATGACTTATTCATCATCGGTTCAGAAAGATTTATTTTTTAATGCAAGTGAGAATTGAATTTTGAATTCAAGATGAAGGATCTGGGTATGATGCACTTCTTCTTGGGACTAGAATTATGGCAGAGGACTAATGAGATTTTCCTGAGTCAAGGAAAATATACAATGGATATATTGAAGAAGTTCGGTATGATAGACTAAAAATCCACGCCTACACTGATGGTGATGGATTTGAATAAAATTAATGAGGTTTCTATTGATTCAGGCGAGATTGATCCACATCTATACCAACATTTGATTGGATCATTGATGTATCTGGTTAACACCAGTCCTGATATATGCTATGCAGTGAATGTACATAGTCATTTTCTGAGTCAGTCGAGATAGACTCACTGGATAGAAACGAAGCATGTATTGAAATATCTATGAGGCAAGTTGGATATGGCCGTATATATGCCTCCAGTATAGACATGATATTGCAGGGATATGCCGATGCAGATTGGGAAGGGAGTGCAGTGGACTGGAAGAGCACATATGGGTTTTTTTTAACCTTGGGTTCTGCCATGGTTTCCTAGTGCAACAAAAAACAGATCTCTATGGCTTTGAGTACCACAGAAGCAAAGTATATAGGGTTTAGTGTGGCAGTCCATGAAGCAGTGTGGTTTCACAAGCTCCTTGCATATTTATTTGATCATGAGATGGATTCTACCATTATTCATTGTGATAACCAGAGCTATGTGAATCTCTCTGAGAATCATTTGTTTCACGATAAATCAAAACACAATGAGATAAAATATGATTATATCAGAGACATGGTGAAGAGGAAAGAAGTACACATGTAGTATCTTTCTACACATGAGAAGATTGCAGATATATTCACCAAACCGTTTGCCAGTACGAAGTTTGAGTACTTTCGTGAGAGACTTGGCCTAGTGGGGAATGCCTCCCTAGCTGAGAGGGAGTGTTGATGATTGCAGCGTTGTGGGACATCCTCCAGGATACATTATCCTCTGTTACTGAGTTGATTCGACCTATGAGACAGCCCAGCGTTTAGCATTCCCATGTCGTGGGGTGCATCATTTTTCTCTATGTGATATTTGAGTCATCCCCTAGAGGTTGGGTGTGCCCATGTGATGGGTATATCGTTCTCCTTTGTGTAGAGAGTTGAGTCAATGTGGTACTCCAAATGATTATCCTCTACACTCAGTTGAGATAGAGGTCTGTTGAGTATGTTGTCCCTATGGTTGAGCATAGGTGGACATGTCCCTAGTGGTTTAGCACTAGTGGATGTGTGGATCCCTTGCTATATTGTCTAAGTGTAAGATTTACTTGTAACCCTAATTGTGATGTAAAGGGTACAAGTCATCCCCACCATATGTGAAAGATAATTAAGGTTTAATTTTATAATTATTTATATTTCTGAGTTATTTAGGTCGGCCCTGTTGTGCCAAGAGACACACCTATTTTTTTTTCTAGTCTTGTATAAATAAAGGTGATTTCCCCATTGAGGAAATACACACACACATGTAATTTCAAAGTTTCAGCAAGTACATTTTAAGGCTGAAGTGTGCACCTCTCTTGGGCACAATTTTCAAGGTTGTAGAGCACCCTCTTGTGTGCATTAGGGTTTTATGGTTGGGGGATATTCTCTTGAGAATATAGCAAAGGATTGTTGGGTTTTCTTCCCTTGAGTAGAAGGGTTTCCCAAGATATTTCTTGTGTTCTTGTGCATGGTAATTCTTCTTGTGATCTTGGTTATTGCAGCACTTGTGTATGGTGTAGTTGCATGTGTTTATGGTTCAAGTAATAACAAACCCACTTTGGGTTAAGTTCCCTAAGTTCATTTTATGCCCCCTCATTCACCAACTTAGTGAATAATTAGTCACTTTTTCCTTGAGTGACAAAAATTCAACTTTTTGACTTAAGTGAAGTCAAAGTTGAATTAGACATAAAGTACAAGGTACATAGTCCCAATGTATTTTTCACTTGTGGTTAGAGACTCAAAACCACAAGGGGACCACTTCCCAAGGTACACTGAAACTCAACAAAGACTTCCCTCCTCACAAAAGGAATTTTACACATCTCTGTTACAGGGGTCGTCATATTCAATTTCCCAAACATGGCTACAACATCCATGTTCAAATAAATCTCATTTGTTGGAGTTGGATTTGGAAGAAACTCATGTACTGGAGGTGGAAGTGGTGGTACCACCTTCTCTATAGATGGAGGAGGAGAGATAGATTATGATGGAGGAATTGAAGCTTTATTTATTCTAGTGTATGTAAAATATTCCCTCTTCCTTAGTTCATTTCTTTGATCATATGTCAATTGATTTAATACGCAAAGTCTCCCCTCTCTTTCCCCCTGTCTTCTAGCCTCAACAATTTTCTCATGTGTGAGTTATTCCTATTGTAAGTTAAAGATCATTTCCATGAAGTTCATACTATCAAGAGAATATTCATCTTGTCACAGAGATTCATCCTCTCAGTGAGGTTCTTAACATGCAGAACACCATGATGAATTCTCTGCATTAACCATCCCAACTAGGTTCAACGTATTAGGGGCCTTTGCCTCTTGTTGAGGCCTTAATTTCCAACTTGTGGAATCTCTCTGTTGTCTAGCAAACTGAGGTCTGGAGGTAGATTGATTTTGTTTCACAGTGGTTAATTGGCCCGTGATTTGATTATGATCTTGGAAGAATTGACTACTCATTCGATCTATATTCTAAGTCAAGAGGGAAATTGGATCATGAGAACTACTACTGGAAGCCTTAGTCTTTGTTTCTTCCTTGACATGAGGATACTAAAAGGGATCAACCTTAGAATCAAGGAGGTTTTCTTCAATTTATTCATTGTACTCTTTGTCTTGTGCCAAGGTGATGGGATTCTTGTCCTTCATAATGAAACGAAATTTCCCATTGAATGCATTCATATAAAGGAGACGAACAACTACAACTATATAGTGCAGATATGTCGGGATTTGAATATACAATATATCAAAATTGTTTTCAAATTCACTCATTGTGTTAATCTCCTTCTCCTTTATCTGATTGAACTGAGCTATGAGCATCCCATTATGTTTCTTAGTTGTCCATATGTTCTTGAATAACTTAGAAAATTATTCATAAGATGTGATGTGAGTATTGGGAATCCCCTTGAACCATATCTAAGCATATTCAGTTAATGATGAGTCTAGTAGCTTCATTTATTCTTCCTAATGTTCCACTTCCACATTTTCCATGTCTCATCCTATGGCATAGAGATGATCATCAACACTGGTCACATTGTTTCCAGGAAAATTTGTAAACCATTTGTGAGACTCTTTCAGCATTGTGTTTGGGTATCCAGGGATGGTGGAAATGATCATGGGTTTGTAAAGGTCCTTTTCCCAAGGGTGACCCATTGGATCAAGGGGAAGGGTACCATGAAAAGGGGTTTTGACAATGGGTGACTTGAGGGGATGCCTTCTTCGGTAGACCTTGGAAGGTGTGAATCTCCCTGGGGTGAAATTATTAAGTGAAGATGGGTTCTAGGAAGGTGGATTCGCTAGATGAGATTTACAGATATCTCATCAAAGGTGGAAAGGGAGCATCCTTCAAGTGGAGTTTCCAGGAAATGTAGGAGTAACGGATTTGGGATCGTAGCTTGCCAAAGTGTCATTAGGGAACAAAAGAGGATTCAAAATCCTCCCTGAAAACGATGTTGAAATGTTATCGCACAATGTGTAGGTTGGGAAAAGCCCAAAACAATCCATAATATGGAAGCAAATAAGAGAACACCTACCCAATGTCACCTCAGATAGGTATTCCCATCACTTTATAGGTGAAATTATCACCTCAAAGGAGGAATATCGAGCTACCCTAAAGGACATAAGACAAAAATTGAGATAATGAAATGGATGCCCCTATTAGTCAATTGGAAGAGTGGAATATGGATTTGATGACATGTCTCAAAATTGGTTTAAGGTTTCCAAGTCTTTGACTACCTGCAGAAAGTGTTTGTACATACCCAAGACACAACAAAATCCAACTGTATGAGTTATACCTTAGTTGCACAATCAATTTAATATTTTTGTCCCTATGTGCAGAAGTAAACAAAGATATATATCATCAAATGAATAATTATTAGAGATTCTAAAAAATATGCTAAAATTCATCTAGATGATGCAAGAGATTGGCTAGCTAAACACCAGCATAACTCTAGTATTGAAGAAAAATATTGTAGAAATGAAACAAGGTTGAAAGAAACAAGTAATGGAGAGTTATTTTTCATCCTTATGTTTGTAGCAAACAAGTTGTTAAATAAAAAAAATAGATACCAAAAATCACAACTAATCAACCCAAAAGATGCGCTAGGACTAGTAGATTATAGGGGTAGATTATTGGAAACTTATGATAGTTGAATTATAAGTTATAAGTAAGCAAAGAATGATTTTTTTGTAACCCTAATAGCTGTATATTTTAATGATTTATATCTCTAAGAATACCAAGCCAATCAAGATGCCCTATTTTCCTTGACAAGCTCTTAACATGCATAAAATCTTACAACTTGAACAAGATTGATATCCCACCAAAACATGTTTACCAATGCAAACAATTTATTTCTCTAATGTAAAAATTTCATATTAGTTCCTTTTAAAAATGGGTGAATGGATTCTTAGAAATATTTGTTGGATCAAAAAAATCCCTAGGAATGTAAATCCTCTTACTCCCTAGGGATTTTCCAATCAAAATAGGGTAAAAGTAGGAGGGTGTACACACATACTTCTCCTAGCAACCCTTGCAAAATATGACTTGTAAACTTAGAAAATAAGATGAATCTTAATGGAGGGTGTATCCAACATACTCCTCTTAGGGTTTCAACCAACAATGACCAAGAACAAGCAAGAAAGAACTAACAAATGCATATTTTCCTTACCAATTCCAAGAGAGAGAGAGAGATCAAACCCCAGTTCACCAAGAAAATTATCATCCACGAGAAACAACATAATCCGTAAAGAGGGGCACGTGAATTTAGCTCAAGAATTCAACAAGAAATATCACCAAGAATCATTTTCACAGGAGAGAGATACCAAAAATTCCTAGGAGGGCGCAAATTTCATCCAATATGTCTTCTCACAATGGGAGAGCTATGATTAAATGAGATATAAATTATCTATATTTATACAAAAACCTATAACACGAGTTTTTTCACTTATTTTAGGGTAAACCACAAAGTAAGGGGAAACAACCCTTACTTTTCCCCTTTACATTAGAAAATTCAATTTATCTTTTAAAAATTGCATAATAGAAACCCTAACGTGATGTCATGCCTCTAAGGGTCACATCTTGACCCCTTCAGAAAGTTGTTGGAGTAAAATGCTAAGATCATTGGGGCTTCTAGAGCCTACCACTTATGTGATATATCCTCCTCAATTCATCTCCCACCAAATCGTGCCAAGTGTCAATGAGTAACAAATCCACCACCACAACCTCAACCCTAGGTGACGTCAAGCCCTCTTTACATTGTGTTTTGAAACTAAGAGTAGGTCGTTGGAATATTAATAGGTTGGGTTACATCTTCCATGGTGTCATATCAGGCCTCCAAAGGAAATTATCATCATCCGACATGTGGGCCCTGTTATCCCCGATATCTAGGGATAACTAGGAGATCATGTCTCGAGGCCCACATGGTCCTAGACATGGAGTATGAGAGCAGATTGACTTGAGCATGGCCCTTGAGGGCCCA
>JZKD02S1732091.1:228842-287005 GCA_000966675.3 Picea glauca | reverse complement strand
CATAGCAACACTTTTCAGCCATAGGTTTATGCTTCTAAGCTAGCCGTTTTGCCAAGGAAGTCTTAAGGAAAGGAGTGAAAGTTCTAGGCCTAGCTTTAGCTACACTTAGGTAAATATTTCCTTCTTAGGGTTGGTGGCCTTGCCATAGCAACACCATCAAATCCTAGCTCTCTTGTCTTTAAGTTTAAGTCCTCCCTAAAACATTAGTCTCACTTCAAGTTGACTCCATTAACCCAAGGCACTAGTCTATGAATGATTTTGAAGCTTTTTATGCCTTAAACTTCTTTCAAACTATCTCTAAATTGCAAACCTAACTAACCTAGCGTCTAACCCTAGCTGGCTTTTGAACTAACCTAAAGCTGATAACGTTTGTCCTTTTTAAACTTTTGCTTGGATAGAAAGTTGTGGCCTTGTTATCTCTTCATAGCCGTGGACTATTTTTACCTTTTTGCTGGTTGATTTTGACAAAACGTCACTCCTTGGCTAGCTAACCTGCAGACAACTAAATTTATATAGAGGTGACGTCATACCTTGTTAAAACTCTTGCTTGGACCTTAACGTTTTGACTTTGTCACCCTCCTTTGATTGGTTTTGAGCTATTGATTACATTTGTGAGCTTGTTTGGTAAAATGTTGTGCTCTTTTCCCTTCAAATTGACTCATTGATAAGCTTGACGTCACACCTGTAGCAGAAATAGCATAGGTGACGCAGCAATATATTGTATGTGAGCTAAATTGACAAATTTATTGCATTAATGATATGATACAAGGTCTAATATTGAACATTGAATGCTCTTGCCTTTTTATGCTTTGTTGAAGAAGTGATATAATTTATTAATCTATGTTTAGCCATCATTGACTTCGTCAATAATAGCATTGATTAATTGCTCATATATGTATTGGAAGATAGTCATTGACTTTATGAAGTACTAACCCACTGTAAGCACATATTCTAGTTTTCTTTGTCTTGTCTCGCAAACAGGTGCATCATCAGTGGAAGACCTTTTCTTGACTATCTCATTTGTGCAGCAATCTGTGAAAGGGAACCTTTTTGACTTGGTCCTTTACCCTTTAAGCCTTTTATTAACCCAGATTGCCTAGGGACGTCTCCCTTGGACTAGCCCTCCTAAATAGAAAGAGCCCCCCATCGAGGTGACAGTGGGTGGGGAAGCTCCTGTTACACTGGTTTCAAGCCCTGACTCAAGCTCTTTAGACCTTTCCTACAAACCGTGCGATAATAGGCCCTAGTATCGAACCTATGGGATTCAAGCCCCAAGGAAGCCCAAGTTAGGCTTGTTTTTCCAAATATGTCCACCAACTAGGTCCTACAAAGACAATTAATATGCCCTCCAAGGATCGCAAGTCAAATGCATCATGATAATTAAATCAAATCAATAAAAGAGCCATCCAAGAATGTACATATAAACTACCTCGTCAAAATAAACAAGTTCTCAAATAAACTATGTAATTTTCCAAATTTAGATATGGGAGGGTGGACAAAGCAACCTATTAGGTGAATTATACCTGAAGTTTAGGAGTGTTTCCTGGAAATACATTTCTCAAGTCATGTGGATGAAGTGACATGAATAGGGGTAAGAATATTGGTCATGGGTTTCATGACATACAAAGGGTTGTAGTGACTTATTTATGGGTTCCTTTGTATAGCGTGTGTTGCACCTTCATTTTCAAGGCATCATTTTTCTAGGCCCATTCATTGCCATTAAATAATTAAGTTAAAAACATTGGGTAATCCCTATGGTGAATAGATTATCTTGGAGGGAACTAGAAAAGTGTCACTTGAAGGGATAAGTACACATAGTTCCATGGGGGTATAGCCTAGCTTGTAATGAACTTTGTGTAAATCCCTCAATCATGTGGAACATTTATGTTGTGTGTTTTCTTTTGCAGGTATTTGATTTTTTAGGAGAAGTGTTTCATTTATCTCAAGACCTCTTCGGGAAAGAATATGGAAGGTTCATAATTGGGATTTTGTATTTTTCCATCCATCTCCCCTCTAGACCTTCATCCCCTTCTTCCCATAAAATTAGGGATGACCCCTTTTTGGGTCAGTACACCCGAAAATCCCAAAAGGTAAGGATATGAGAGGATGAAGTACCACGTGGGATAGCCTGTCTGAGTACCACGTCACCCCCACTTTCAAGGGAGGTCCTTTCGGACTACACCAAGCTTGTCTCGAAAGTACTCAAACTTCACATGAGACAAAGGATTGTTTAACACATATGAAACCTACTCATATGTGCCAACATATTGGAGCTTGACAACTCCCGTCTGCAACATATCAAGAGAGTTGTCGTACCAGATATCTATGTGCTTCGAATTATCATGGAACACTGATTTCTCCATCATCTTTATACAACACTAGTTATCACATAAAATCACGGTGGCTTCCATATACAGATCGAACAGACCCGTCAACAAATTTTGAATCCATATGGCTTCATAACTGGCAGAACATGTTGTAATGTACTGGCTTCTACCATTCTGAGAGAAATAATGGATTGCTTCCTTCTTTTCCATGAAGTCATGGTTGAACCCAAAATGAAACAACATCTTGAAGCTCTCTTTCTGTCTGAAGCACTTCCAGCCCAATATGAATCAGTATAACCATACAATTTAAAGTTATGATATTCAGTATAATAGAGACCATAATCCAACATACCATTAAGGTACCTCATCACATGATTTTCAGCTACTAGGTGAACACGTCTAAGGTCCACTAGATACTGACTCAAGATGTTCACAACAAAGCATATATTTGGCCTGGTATTCATCAGATACAACAATGAACCAATAATATGTCTGTATAGAGTAGCATCAAACAACTCTGATGATGTATCAACTGAGAGATTCAAATTCATTTCCATGGGTGTGTTCATGCATTTACATTCCAACATGTCAAATATATTCAATATTTCAACTACATACTTCCCTTGTTTAAGGAATATCTTCTCTGGGCTCTCCCAAACTACAAGACCTAAGAAATAATGCATCTGACCTAGGTATCTCATCTCAAACTCTATAGCAAGATTATTCTTGCAATCTGTGATGATATTTGCTTCTCCTGTCAAGAATAAATCATCCACATACAGTAGGAATATAACCGGCCCATTATTCATAACCTTGAAGTATAGGTTAGTATCAGCTTTACTCTTGGCAAAAACCAATCTTGTCAGGAAACTATCAATTCTTCCATACCAAGATCTAGAAGCTTGCTTCAACCCATACATAGTTTTCTTCAACCTGCAAACATGAGTCCTTATATCTTCCACTTCAAACCCCTATGGTTGTTCTATATACAGCTCTTCAATAACACCATTTAAAAAAGTTGTTTTCACATCCATCTCGTGCAACTTGCACTTCATTTTGGCTGAAAGAGATATGATGGTTCTAATAAAAATGTATCTAGCTACAGGAGAAAATGGTTCTTCATAGTCAATACCTTCCTTTTGAGAAAATCCATGAGCCACAAATCTTGCCTTATGTTTTTCAATACTTCCGTCTGCTACATGTTTTATTTTGTATATCCACTTGGAAGATGCCACATATGTGTTCTTTGGTTTGGGAACTACTTCCCACACATCATTCTTCATAGTGGACTAGTATTCGTCTGTCATGGCATCCATCCATTCTTTATTCTGAACAACTTCTTCAAAGCAATTAGGTTCCTTCTCTACGAGATCACACATCAAGGCCATATACCTAGAGAATGGTTTAGGGTTATTTCTTTGTCTCATAGTTCCTTCTAGGGAATCATACTTCTCTACATATTGAATAAGTTCTTTCTCCCAAGTTGGCTTTCTCTTTTGATAGATCATCATATGGGGAGGTTCTTGAGATTCTATCATATCATGATCTTCTATAATCTCATCATCAGGGGTAATTGCAACTTCCTTTGCGGGTTATACAACTCTGGGAGCTATAGGTTATTCTTCATATACTTCTTCAAGCTAGCATTTCCTTGATATTTTGAGTGTTTCATATGTTGGAATATTGGTTGTTGTCATTGATGTCAACCCTAGTCATGGGTTTTGGACCGCAAGATTGATGAAGGTATTTGGACATGAACGACAATGCACATGCATATACAACACCCATGGATGGATATTATACATCATGTTGTTTCCGGTGGTATGTGGCATGTCACATGGATCCTCATGGTTGAAGAGAAATGAATTTTTGAAGTTGACAAAGTGAATTGAAGAAGGAAGTACATGTAGGCCCTGAAGATAATTAAAGAAAAGAATTACAAAATAAGAAAGTGTCAGGTCAACCCTAATGTTAAAAGGAAGTGACATAAATGGTATAAATAAATATCATTATACATTCATTTTGATATACAAGTCGAATTTCAGAGGAAACCAGAAGTAAAGAAGGTCAAATTTCAAGGGAGGATGAAGTCTTTTGGTGATGTGTTCTAAGGTATGTTATTTTCAGGTCATCTTACCATTTTTGCTATAATTTTTTTTCTAGAACGATTCAGATCATGAAATTTCTATGGTATTTAGAAGACATATCAAGGTACCTGTGGTAAAATTTTCAGCTCTTGATTCGCTATAATTATGGAGATACACTCTGTGGAAGATAGGATTTTTTACTAGTCCTGAAGCTAGTCAATAAACAGGTGTTACGGGTAAAACAAACATAACTTCTTCATCGAGAATCCAAATGACATGGGACATATTGCATTGGAAATAGTACAGAATTTATTTTCTTGTTTGCAAGTTTCAAAATCATATGTTAAATATTGAGCGTGAGGCATTCTGTACAATTTTGGTCTCCTGAATAAACCAGAATTGAACAAGGTCTACCATTCTCTCTATAACTTATTTTTGGGGAGGATTCAAGGAGTGAAACTTGGAGAAGTTTCAGAGAATAAACTGAATAATATTATCTGCAGGATCAGAGTATTCCAATAATTGAATAATTTTAGAAATTGAAGAAGTCTCAGGAAGCATTATCAGGTTATATGTGATGGTTGGTTGATGGTGATGATTAATGTGAAGTTTTATTATCTCTCGTATATTCTTGGGCGGAAGGAAGGGGCAAGGATGGACAGTTCAACTCTCTCTCGATATTAGAGGATTTCATATTCCTCTTGGAGGGTTATACCTCCCTTTACACTTGGAAGCTGTAGCTACCTTTGGAAGTCATTACTTCCCTTGAACAGTAACTATTGACTATTTCTCATATATTGTGCATGGTGTATTGTGGTGTATTGGTGTAACTCTTATATTATTGTTCATTTCTCATTGGATATAATTTAATGTTTTAAGTATAAGTTGAAAAAGGTTTTAAATTGTACTTGATACTGATTCACCCCCATCTCAGTATCAACAACATATTCATCAAAAGTTACATCTATGTTGATATCAATATGATGGTAACCTGGTATGTAAATTATGAAGGCCTTAGAGACTTCATAGTATGCAACAAATATTCCCTTCTTTCCTGAAGGATCCAACTTAGTTCTCTTTTCTTTTGCAATGTGTACAAATATTGGACAACCAAATATTTTGAGATGGCTTACTTCTGGATTCTTTCCAGTGAACATTTCTTCGAGATATTTGAATCCAATTGCATTATGGGATAATATTTATTGGACATATATTGTTGTTCTTGTTGCTTCATCTCATAAGTGCATTGGAAGATCTTGATCATGAATCATAGTCTTTACTACTTCCATAATCGTTATGTTCTTTCCTTCTTCTACACCATTTTGTTGAGGATTATAGGGAGTAGTGAGCTCCATCTTAGTCCCAACATCTCTTAAAAATATTCCAAATTCATTTGAAGTGTAATCTCCTCCATTTTCTGACCTGAGTATCTTGATTTTTCTTTCAGATAGGTTTTCTACCAAGGATTTGAATTCTTTGAACTTTCCAAGTACTTCATCTTTTGACTTCAAGAAATAAACCCAATTCTTACAAGAGTAATCATTAATAAAATATACATAGTATACATACCCGTTTAGAGAGGTTTATGGCATTGGATTGCATACATCTGAGTGGGCAAGTTCCATAATTCCTTCTTCTTAAATGTCGCTCTTTGGAAAAGGATTATTTGTGTTCTTTCCTTGTGCACATCCCTTTCACACACATTCATGCTGGTAAACCTATAACTACCTTTCTTACATATGGTAAGGATTTGTAGTTGATGTGAGCAAGTATTCTATGACAAAGTTCACAAGGACTTTCAGTAGAGTGACTCAAGGATACATCTGAGTGACCCTTTAACTTGTACAAACCACCTTCTTCTATTCCAATAACAACTGCATCTTCTATAATTTTTCCTTTAGAACACATAAGAACTTTACCATCTATGAATGTAACCATGAAACCTTTATTATATAAGGATGAAATAGAAATTAATTTCTTTTTGAAACCCGGTACATAAAGTACATCCTTCATTCTCATCGGAGTTCCTAAATCAAGTTTGTAGGTGGCTTCTCCCATTCCTTTGATAGGGTACTGATAATCATCTCCAAGTGAAACTTTCTGGGGGGGTTCCTTTTTTATAAGGATGGAGAGATTGTTCTTATATCTTGTCATGTTCTTATGTGAACCACTATCTATGAGCCAGGTATCCTCTCCAGGTGTCACATATCCTGAGAGAGAGGAAAACAAAACATATTCTTCAATATATTTTATAGCTAACTTCTTGGGTGGCTCATCATCTTCAGCTTCATGGGCATGGTGTCTTTTGTTATTTCTCCTTTTGTACTCTTCCCTTATAGAAGGATAATTCTTAGCAATGTGTCCCATATTATCACAATGATAACATTGGTAGGAGGAGAAATATTTTCCCTTTCTTTGACCCTTATGATATTTTTATAATCTCTTTGGAGAATGAGACTCTTCATGAAAGTGAGTCTCCTTTTGAAAATGAGACTTTCACTTTCCACCCTTAGAATTATAATCTAGGTCTTGATCTTGATCTCTTAATAGGATGGATTCTTGGTTGGCAACTCTTGCTTATTCTTGAACACATTTTTCCCATAAACTCTCAAATTGGAGTTTCTCTTTTCTTGCACAAATAGTTTGGATGAAGGAATCCCAAGGTGTTGTGATACCATTAAAAGTTTTCATCATGAGTTCATATTCATTTAAGTTGTCTCCAGATGCCTCTAATTATTCCTTAAATTGAGAAAACCTAGAGAAATAGTCTTGAGTTGTTTCTCCTTTTTGCATCTCTGTATCCTTGAGTTGGGTTCTCAAGTTCATCTTCTTGTTGATGTTCTTTCCTTCATAAATTTTGGTTAGGGAATCGAACATATATTTTGGATTATTCTTAGATGAAACTTTAGGGATCAAGTGGTATTTAATGGAATCTGCAATTATTCTTTTAGCCTTAATAATATCCTTCTTGTGCTTCTCTTTGGCTACATTTTCTTCGAGTTCTGGTACATTTTCTTTTATGAATTTTCCAAGGTCATTCTCTTCAAGAATGAGTCCAATTCTGTACTTCCAGGCATGGAAATTTTCCATACCTTCTCACTTGTCAACAAGCTTGGTTCTTGCAAACATCTTGACCTAGAGCTAAGAAAATGACCAGAAAATGAAAGAGCTCAAAAACTGAAACTGAGCTTACCAGGAAATGCATTGGGCTAAGTCGAGTTTGTTGGAGATGATTGTTTCAGAAAAATCCATTTTTTACCCCTTGAAGCTTGACCTTCACAATTATGGACTGGTACTTCTAGTACTGGTTCTGGTTTCCTAGTTTTATGGTACCAGTCAAAACTGTTGATATTATGGAAGTTGCGGGAGGTATTTACCTCCACATGTAAACCTAACGAGAATAGAATATTCTGGGAAGAAAGAAGAAACCCTAATTAGTTGGCTAATAACCCTAGAAGACAAGTCATCTCAAGAGGATAATTTGTATTAGGTTATTAGCCTCCAAGAGAAGAAGTTTGCTGAAGAAAATATTATATACTAAGTAAATAGGCACCCAGAATGAGAAGTCGGACGAGGCAGATTGCCAGATTTAGTATAAATACAAGAGGCTAGTCTTCAGTCTGCCAGGAATTTTCTCAGAACTGCAGAGCTCACTTGTGCACACTACAGTTAGCCAGTTAGTGTGCAAATTTAGAGGAGAGTTGTCATTGTAGCTATTGCAGCTAGAAGATTACATTTTGGCTTGGACTATCTCTTGGTTATGGTTTGGACTATCTGATTATCTCTTGTTTGGTGTTCTATCCTTGTAGAAAGGTGCACCACCCTTTTCTTGGCTATCTATCCTAGGGTTTTCTTCCGAAATGATTCTCTGTCAAAGTTAAGGTGCTCAGAGGGTGGCTTCAACCTATGGTTGGGTGAAAATAGTGATATTGTCTATGGTAAAATGAGCACAATCCATTATATTCTAACAGGTTATGGGCCCACACCTCCTTCATTCAATCTAACCATTGCAAGGGATCATAGCCACAAGGATACTAAGCTCGTTGAAGAACTGTCGCTAGGGTTTCTACCAGGAGCAGTTCCTAAATCATTATCGCTAGGGTTACTAGCAGATGCAGTTGCAGAAACCCTAACCCTCTCGTTGATGCACCTTAAGTGAAGGGATTGAACTAATTTCTAGATAGACCAGTGCGCCCTAGCTTAGCACATCTTCTGGTACTCTCAGCAAGCCAAGACGTCATGTTTGATTTTTTGGTCAAATCTAGGGTTGACCAAGTCAAAGCAGCCATAACTTACTCGATGAAGTCAGAAAACAAGTTAGATGGAGATTCTAACTTCATAGCATGGAAGAAAATGATTGACCTCATCCTTGCCAAGAATAAATTGTTGGATATCGTGAAAGGAAAGATCGTGGAACCAGATTTTGAAGAAGGAAACGAGAAGGAACCGTAGAACATTGCAGTTTTGGAGAAGTTAAAAGATGGTAAAATCAATTCCATGAGTATCATAGTTGACTCAATAAAAGAACACTTGATACCCTACATTTCCCATCTTGACTCATCGAAGAATATCTATGATGCCCTAACAAACCTCTTCTCAGTCAGAAACATTGGACAAGTAATGAGTCTGAAGAATAAGCTCTGTGACATGAAGATGAATGATGATGACAACATAACATCATACTTTGTGAGAATATCTCAGTTAAGATATCAACTAAAAGCTATTTAAGAGATCATTTCAGAGAAGGAATTGGTAAACATAGTACTCAATGGTCTTCCCAAGACATGGGATGCATTTGCTGCAAGCATGAACACAAGGAAGGAGTATCCTACATTTAAAGAACTTTGGACTTTCTGTGCTCAAGAAGAATCAAGGATTAGTGCAATAGAGAAACCCCAAAAGAAGTACGATGATCAAGCCTTCACAGCAATATTCAAGAATTTCAGGAACAAAAGGAAGTTTGGTTCAAAGAAGAAACCAAATCAAGAGAAATATATGTCATAAATACAATGCTTCAACTGTCGAAAGTATGGTCACTACAAGAATCATTGTCCCAAGATAAAAAAAAGGAAGGAGACACATGAAGAATCAGTTGTTGAAGAAAAGGAACCTACAAAGAAGACCAAGCAGGATAAAACAGACTTCTTCTTCTAAGACAAGGTAACAATACTCTTCATAGTTCTTGAAATATCTTGCATATATATATCTTAGAAGATGATATGTTCAAAGAAAATCTATACCTATGGAAGAAACAACAAGATAAGGATTTCTATCTGTTAGAATATGAAAGATTGTGCTCGTTTTACCATTGAAAATACCCTTGTCACCCAACCATAGGCCGAAGCCGCCCTCCGAGCACCTTGACCTTGACAAAGAAGAGAATCCTAGTAGCAATCCAATAGCCAAGAGAGGCTCACGACCCAAGCAAGAAGTAACCAAGTTGATCAGATAGTCCCACCCAAAATCTGGCGCAGTACCTTCCCCAGTACTTACGCACAAGACTGCAATTGCACTGCACAGAACTAGATCTCTACAACTGCTGAGAAGTGTGTGAAATGAGAGACTTGCGCCCTGTATTTATAGTGGTTCTGGCAGACTTACTTGGGTCGACTTCTCCTTCTGGGTAGTAATTAATTCATATTAATTATATTTCTCCAGCCGACATCTTGTCTAGGGTTTCCTTCATTTCTTTGCTTCCTTCCGAAACATTCTAATCTTGTCAAAGGTAACAATAGAGGTTCATACCTCCCGAAGCTACCATAATATCAACACTCCCTCCTAGCTAGGGAGGTATGGTATTGAGCACAAACAGACCATTCAACTTGTAGTATCATGAACACTATCATTATTATCCAACTGGATAATCTCCTATGACAACTGGTACAATATCAATTGATAGAACACAACTGTGTCTATCCATGGTAGTACACAACTACTCAAATAGTGGCATATAGTCATAATCAGTGGAACATATCCACCACAGTAGTATATCTCTATTGTCTGGAGACAGGCAGTCTCCATAACAATCATCTGATTACAACCTGCACATAAAATATTGTTAAAAATAAACTAAACCATCTGGGCCAATCTTTCACTCACATCTATGAGATCTGAAAGAATATCTGCCCTCAGTATAGAACATCAACAATGGGCCATCTACCCTATTCTTCTCAAACAAGGAAGAATGATTGTTTCTTATTTATGAGCCTGGACCATTCCTCACCCTGGGCCATTCTTCCTACACTAATCAAAGTGTACCTTGTAGAGAATGTATAAACCCTAAGGAATGTTTGTCCCCGATTGTTGAGCCTAGACCGTTCCCCACCCTGGGCCATTCTTCCTACACTAATCAAAGTGCACCCTAGAGAGAATGTATAAAACCTAAGGAATGACTGTCCGGACCATTTCCTCTGTTAACCACAAGAGGAAAAGATTGTCCTCTATCAACCTCCAAAACATACCATTCCTCATGTTAACCACAATGAGAAATAGTTGTCCGGTGAGGCGGGCGAGTCTTCTTGAGAAACCCTCAAGAAGAGACAATTCCCTAGACCACTCCCCATGTTAACCACAATGGGAAGTCATTGTCTATGATACATTAGCAATATGGACTATTTCCCATGTTAACCACAATGGGAATCATTGTCTGTCAAAAATCTCAATCCACTTTTCGAACATGGAAGAATCTGCCCAACTAGGCTATTTTTCAATCTCAAAAATAAATGTCTTCAATAATATTCTCAGTGCTCCCTCCCAACCTGGAGAGTCATTTCTTCCCTTTCAACTAAGGGAGTTATTTCTATGATACCCATATTCTCTCATAAATATGCTAACTTTATTCTGGATAGAGGTTTAGTTAGGATACCTGTCGTCTACTCATCAGTGGGGATATACTTGAGATTTACCTCTCCTTCCTAGACTTTATCCTGAATAAAGTAGTATTTGATCTCAATGTGTTTCGACCTTTCATGAAACATGGGATGTTTTGATAATCTTATACAACTATGATAATCACAATATATTATGGTCGATACTGGAATCTGATCAAATAAATCGGAGATTAACTTTCTTAACCATATTGCTTATGTGCATGCTTCACATATACTCTGCTTCTGTTGTGTTGAGTGTGATAGACTTTTTTTTTCTGCTGCCCCAAGATATCATAGCAGAGCCCAAGATGAAACACATACCTGAAGTGCTCTTTGTGTCTTCTGCACTTCCTGCCCAATCAGAGTCTGTGAATCCATGAAGTTGGATATCACTGGATGCGGTATATCTCAAGCCATAGTTTATTGTCCCATGAATATATCTTAATACATGCTTTGCAGCTATCCAATTTTCATGTCTTGGTTCCACCTGGAACTGGCTTAGTGTATTTATGACAAAGCAAATGTCTGGTCGAGTATTTACCAAATACATCAATGACCCAATTAGTTGTCGATATAGAGATGGGTCTACTGGATCAGAATATGGATCTTTCACTTTTCTTATATCCGCATTCATAGGAGTGTCCATGGAATTACAATCCATCATTCCAAATTTCTAAAGGATCTTTATTATGTACTTTCCTTGTCCAAGGAATACTTCACCACACTTCTGCCATACTTCTAGTCCCAAGTAATAATGCATGATACCTAGATCTTTCATATCAAATTTAGAAGATAATTCCTTCTTGCACTAGATGATGAGAGACTCTTCACCTGCTATGAATAGATCATCAACATATAGTAGTAGTATTACAGGTTCATTGTCCACGACTTTATAGTAAAGGTTTGGATCTGCATGACTCTTGGAGAAACCAAGTCTCGTTAGATAGGTTTCCATTCTGGCATACCAAGACCTTGGAAATTGCTTGAGTCCATATATATCTTTCTTTAATCTGTAAACATGAGTATCTCTAGAATGTACCTCAAACCCTTGAGGTTGTTCAATATATACTTCTTCTTCAATAGCTCCATTGAGGAAAGTTGTCTTTACATCCATCTGATGTAATTTCCCTCCCATGGAAGCGGCAAGAGATATGATAGCTCTGATGGAAGTATATATATCCACCAGAGAAAACATTTTGTCATAATCTTCTCCCTCCTTCTGGGAGAACCCTCTAGCTACGAATCTTGCCTTGTATTTATCCACACTTCCATTTTCTACATGTTTGATCTTTTACACCCATTTTGAAGTTACCACCGATTTTTCTTTAGGTCTTGGTCTGATTTCCCGTACCTCATTTTTCATAATGGATTGATGCTTTTCCGTCATAGCTTCTTTCCATTGTCCCTTTTGAACTTCTTCTTCAAATGTGGTAGGTTGTTCATCTAGAAGCTTCATCATGTATGTTGCATAACTTGAGAATCTTTTAGGTCTTTTACTCTTTCTGAATGTTCCTTCTGGAACCTTGAGTCTTTCTGCATCTTGTAAGGTAGCTTCAAGCCAAGCTGGTATTWTATTGGTCTTAGGTAAGACATCTGAATCAATGTTTTCACATGGATCCATAGGATGATCAGGTAGTTCATTTTCATCATTTTCGTTTTCTGTGCTTCCTTCGTTAAGTTCTTCAATATCTTCTTCTTCTATAGTTTCTTCTATGGATTTCTTGAAGGCCATCTTTTCATTGAATATTACGTCTCTACTGACATCAATCTTTTGTTGTTATGGAATATATATTCTATAAGCTTTGGATGAATCACTATATCCCATGAATATCCCTTTATTTCTCGAAGTTTCTGGTTTATTCCTCTTGTCCTTGGGAATGTGAGAGTAAATAGGACATCCAAATATTCTTAGATTTTCCACATTAGGTTTCTTACCCGAGAAAGCTTCTTTTCGTGTCATGTCCTTCAATATATGATGAGGACTTTTGTTCTGCACATATATGGTTGTCATTGTTGCTTCTCCCCATAAGAACATGGATAGACTTTGATCATTTAATAAGGCTATTACGGTTTCTTCAATGGATCTGTTCTTTCTTTCTGCTACACCATTTTGTTGAGGATTATGAGGAGTAGTTAGCTCCCTCCCAATCCCTGTCGAATTGCAGAATGCAATGAATTCCTTTGATGTGTATTCTCCACCATTATCCGTTCTTAGCATCTTGATCTTCTTATTAGTGAGGTTTTCTATTTCTGCTTTGAACTCTTGAAACTTGTTGAATACTTCCTCTTTTGTCTTTCATAGATATAGCCAATTTTTTATTGAATATTCATCTATGAAGATTACGTAGTAGGAATATCCTCCTAGATATTTTACTGGAATTGGTCTGCAAAAATCTGAGTGTATCAGATCTAGAATCTCCTTAGATATGTTGTTGTTTCTTGGGAATGGTTTCTTGATATTCTTCCCAGGAGCACATCCTTTGGAGATTCCTTCATGTGTATACTGCAACTATTGTATTCCCTCAACTATCCTTTTGAGAAAGGGTAATGATTGATATTTAATGTGAGTGTACCTTCTGTGCCAAAGCTCATTGGGGTTGACTTCATTGTGTATAAGAGATTCTTCATTTTTTTATAGTAGTCTATACAGATTTCCTTCATGACTTCCAATAACCCTAGAATTCTCTATGCTGGAGTCTTTATGCCATGGTAACACCTTTCCATCCACAAAAGCTATTATGTTTCCCTTGTCTTCTAGGCAAGATATCGATACAAGATTCTTTTCTAAACCAGGTACATATAAAACATTACTTAAGTGAACATAGTTACATGTTTTCATTTTTATGGAGGCTTGTCCAAATCCTTCTACAGGGTAACTGGTTTTGTCTCCGAGCTCTACATTGTACGAGGTCTTCTTCTCATTTAGATTTGAGAGTCAGGCTTGATCTCCTGTCATGTTCCTAGAATCTCCACTATCGATTATCCACATGTCATCTTCAATCGTTCCAGTAAGTGTTGAGTAGTGTAAAAGACTGATCATTTCACGCATGTCTTCGGTTGACTGGTAACTGGTCATGCCTTGATCCAAAACTTCAACTTCATCATTTTTGTCTTCTAAGAGAGCCAAAAGGAGCGTTGAATTAGGGTGCATCTGAATATCTTCTTTTTGAGCGAGATGCTCCATCACAAGGTGTCAGATCTGATATTAAGGTTTCTACAACTTCTTCTGCTAGTAACCCTAGCGACAATGTCTTTGGAAGTTGCTCCTGCTAGTAACCCTAGTGGAAGTTCCTCAACGAGCTCAATATCCTAGCGGCTATGCTTCCTTCTAGTGTTTAGACTAAATGAAGGAGGTGTGGGCCCATAACCTATTAGAATATGAAATATTGTGTTCATTTTACCATTGAAAATACCCTTGTCACCCAACCATAGGCCGAAGCCACCCTCCGAGCACCTTGACCTTGACAGAGAAGAGAATCCAGGTAGAAATCCAATAGCCAAGAGAGGCTAATGCACCAAGCAAGAAGTAACCAAGATGATCAGATAGTCTGGCGCAGTACCTTCCCCAGCACTTGTGCACAAGACTGCAACTGCACTGCGCAGAATTGGCTCTCTGCAAATGCTGATAAGTGTGTCAAATGAGAGACTGGCACCCTATATTTATAGTGATTCTGGAAGACTTACTGGGGATGACTTCTCCTTCTGGGTACTAATTAATTCATATTAATTATATTTCTGTAACTGATATCTTGTCTAGGGTTTCCTTCATTTATTTTCTTCCTTCCGGAACATTTCAATCTTGTCAAAGGTCGCAATAGAGGTTCATACCTCCTGAAGCTACCATAATATCAACACTATCATTATGACTACAAGTCATACAATACACATGAAAGGATGAAGTACATCAAGCAATTCATGTGGAAGTTATTACATAAGTAACAGCTGAAATATAAGCCAAATTCAGAATCAAGATTGAAGAAACCCAGAAGAAGTAAAGACAGAAAGAAGTCAGCAATCAAGAGGAAACTAGAAAAAGACTTATGACACCTTGCAGAAGGCAATAAGGATGCAGACGGAAGTGTGGATTATGTTAGATGGAGGGAGCCGATTATACACTTCTAAAATAAAAACATGCACTCATACATGAAGCAAGGATTAGGAGGGAGATAATACTATGATCCATTGAAGATGATGAAGTATATATCCATGGTAGTAGCCATGAAAAATAGTATGTGTTTAGTTTAACTCTAGAAGAAGCCTTCTTTGAAAAGAAGCCTTAAAATATCCTTGGTTTTCCATCCACATCCATGATCCTATGATGAAAGGAAGAAGTTGGAATCTTCATGGCATGGAATCTATAGAAAACTCCATAGACCCAAGAGCTAAAGAGAAACATAAGGAAGAACATGAAGATTCCAAGAAAGAAAGAAGATCCAGAACAACCAGTCATTGTATTGAGAATCACAAGATCACCAGCCTGATATGAACTCACTAAAAGAAATCAAGCAAAGGAACTGAAATTTGTGTTGTAGAACTGTGTATGAAAGACTTATGAATGCAAGCATTGGGAGATCTAGAACTAGAGGTTCTCCCAGATGGAGGGAGAATACTATGATGATTGCTTGTTCCAGTAAACCAAACATACCTCTACATGAGCCATTATATTGTCCACAATATCCATGGGTCGGAGTTTACATCAGATGAATGCAAAGACTATTCTCCAGAGAAATTGAACAAAGAGCATATGAAGAGCAACCTCAAGGCTTTGAGGTATAACAGAAAGAGACCCTTGTATGTAGATGGAAGAAGACAACTTGGTGCAGAACCTCCAATGCACAACAGAAGTGTGGTGAAGACTTTCTATAATAGATATATTGTATCAGAATGGTTACTCAGAAGCTCAGGATCATGGATTGCTAATCCATGACAAACTCTCATGATGGAAGAAGAAGTACCACTTGGATATGTTCCAGTTTGACCCTTGCCACGATGTTATGAGCTTGTAGGAAACAAAGAAGAATCCAACAATGATATACTTTATTGATCAAATATATATGAAGCCTTTAGAGAAAACCAATGTTCCAGAAAGATCAAAGTACATTTGAGATCAAGCATTATATTCTCCATGATGAAGTCCAGAAAGGAGAAGTGGTTCTCCAATATATATCTCTATAGATGAGAAGATAAGCAGACATTTTGGTAAAGCCTTTGTCCAAGATGAAAGAGCTTGCGTACTCAAGTTGGATCTCATGGAGACGACTTCCTTATTGAAAAAGGAATAGATGACTCCCAGGTTGGGAGGGAGCACTGATGTGTTATTTATTTATGGACAGTCATTTTTCAGTTCGAAAAATGGTCAAGGATGAGAAATTTATTTCCAGTTCGGAAAGTGGTTTGAGATTTTTTACAGACAAGCTTTTTCCAATTCAGAAAATGGTCCAGGATGAGGAATTTATTTCCAGTTCGAAAAGTAGTTTGAGATTTCTGACGGACAAGATTTTTCCAGTTTGGAAAATGGTCCAGATTGAACGGTCATTTTTGTAATGAAAATGGTTCGATGGATTGTTGATGTACCATAGACAATGATTTCCCATTGTGGTTAACATGGGGAATGGTCTAGGATAGTCTCTCTTCTTGATGGTCACTCTTAGTAGTGTTCAAGAAAACTGGTTCGTCTTGCCGGACAATCATTCTTTCAAAGCTCACAGTTGTGAGCAGTTTCGAAGAAGAGTTTGTTTTGGAGGTTGGTGTAGGACATTCATTTCCTTAGGAGATGGTCCAGACAGTCATTCCCTAGGGAAGATTCATTCACTCTAGGTTGCACTTTGTTTAGTGCTGGAGGAATGGCCCAGATAGGTGAATGGTCTAGGTTCAACAATCAGGGATAGGCATTCCCTAGGGAAGATGCATTCGCTCCAGGTTTCACTTTTGTTTAGTGCTAGAGGAATGGCCCAGGATAGGGAATGGTCCAGGCTCATAAATCGGGACAGATATTATTCCTTGCTTGAGAAGAATAGTCTAGATAACTCATCATTGATGTTTTACCTTTCTGAGGGAAGATTCTCTTCCAGATCTCACAGATGTGAGTGGAAGAATGGCCCAGATGATTCAGTTTATATCATAACAATGTTTTACGTGAAGGTTGATATCAGATGATTTTTATGGAGACAATATGTCTCTGGATAGTATATGTATGCTATTGTGGTGGATGTACTCCACTGATTATGACTATATGTCACTGATCAAGTATCTTTGTGCTACTTGGTGTGGTAGTGTACCACTAGATTGTAGTTGTGTAGTACTATGGATAGACACAGTTGTGTTCTATTGAATGGCATTGTTCTGATTGCCTTGAAAACTATTAGTAGTGTTAGAAATGATTATCAACTAGATGGATGATCAATGGACAGATATTTCCCAAATGGAAAATGGTTCAGGACATATGTCTGGATTAGAAGAATGGCTCTTATGTCACCCTGTGGAGTGAGTGACTTATCCAGCATCATGTCTAATTACTTAGATGGAGTATGGTTTCGAGAGATGATGTAGCTGATGACACTGATGGTGATGATGGTGCTCATGATCTAGTTATGAGATAGTCTATACAACTATGTTGATGCTACCGAGTGAATGGCATGTGTGTGCTCAAGATCATTACCTGTAATACCTCCCTAGCTAGGAGGGAGTGTTGATATTATGGTAGTTGTGGGAGGTATTTACCTCCACATGTAAACCTAATGAGAATATAATATTCTAGGAATAAAGAAGAAACCCTAATTAGTTGGCTAATAACCCTAGAAGACAAGTCGGCTCAAGAGGATAATTTGTATTAGGTTATTATACTCCAAGAGAAGAAGTCGACTGAAGAAAATATTATATGCTAAGTAAATAGGCATCCAGAATGAGAAGTTGGCCCAGGAAGTTTGCCAGATTTAGTATAAATATAGGAGGTCAGTCTTCATTCTGGTAGGCATTTTCTTAGAACTGTAGAGCACACTTGTGTGCACTGCAGTTAGCCAGTTTGTGCACAAGTTTGGAGGAGAGTTGTCGTTGCAGTTGTTGCACCTAGTAGATTATGTTTTGGCTTGGAATATCTATTGGTTATGGTTTGGACTATATGATCAGCTCTTGTTTGGTGTGTTATCCTTGGAGAAAGGTGCACCACCCTTTGTTTGACTATCTAGCCTAGGGTTTCCTTCCAAAATGATTCTCTGTCAAGGTTAAGGTGCTCGGAGGGTGGCTTCGGCCTATGGTTGGGTGACAATAGTGATATTGTCTATGGTAAAATGATCACAATCCATCATATTCTAAAAAAAACTAGGGTTTGAATTTCCAGAGAATCTAACCAATGAAAAAGTTCACTCAAGCTGCCAAAAGATGTGTTAGAGTAGCGCACACTTGCCAAGGTGGTTTTTGGTCAAAAATTACTCTTCAGTAAAAATCTCTAATTTCCTTGTACGACGATAGTGACGTCTAGATACCCGATGAAATATTATCTATTCAATCAATCTATGATACCATGTTAAGTTTTTAATGTTGTTATTAGGTTATTTCCAATTTACATGAGCATTTAATGCATTTCCAAAACAATAGTATAAATAGGATCACTGAAAGAAACACAATCACATGGTATGCAACAATTTATCGTGGGAAGCCCTCATTGTGGAGAAAACCCACCAAAAAATTCCTCAATAATAGATTTACAATACAATGCCAAGACTAAGACCAAAATACCAAAGACAGACCAAGACTGAGGATGTGCCTCTCTTCTCCTTCCTCCTAAAAATGCAACTTCCTTCAAGATATGTGCACTAGATGAGTGAGTGAGTGTGTGTAAATGAGACACAAACCTCACATATAAATACAAGTGTGAGATGGTGCTAGTTTTGTGTCTCTTCACTTGGTTGAGACGAATTCTCCTAGAAGTGGATAAAACCACTTTATAATTACTAGGGTCCAACTTTACAAATACCACTAGACAAATACATTTCGACCAATATATAAAAGGGGATTTGATATTATACAATACTTGACTCGATCAATCCGCAAAAATGGATTTTCTATAAAAAAATAACTCAAATATAATTAGAATACTCTTCAAAGTTACAATATTTCAACAACTAGGATGGAATGTCAACCACCAAAGTGAAACAGGGAAAAGAGCATAATGTCTGAGCAAACATTACATGATCAAAATCAATAATAGATGAAACAAACTTAAATTCCTTAAATATTGAAATGACACTCAACATAATACCTTGCTTGTACCTCATGGATCATGACCCAATGTCTTTCAGAAGCCAGATGATGTGGTGGATATCGTCATGATGATATTGGAGTTGTGGTGATGAGGTAGGTTTCTATCTATGCAAGTGGACATTGTTGGTCAATCCATCTCTCAGTACTCCATGCTGCAACCTAAGGTCCTCAAGACATCATCTTCTTAGTTGTCCCTAGGAGTTGGGGATAATGCGTGTATTGGAGAAAAAAGTTCTCATATTTGTTTCATTGGAGAACAAGGTTGTTCTCATTTTTGTATATTGGAGAACAAGATTGTTCTTAGTTTTGGTGATATTGTATTGGTTGAGAGGACTAGTTTTTTCCTCAGTTTTGGTGACATTAGGAGGACTAGTTTTTTCCTTGGGATTGATTAAAGTTAGATTAAAAAATTATTATGTCTCATGGTATTGATGATTCATCTTTGATATTATTGTATGTTTTGTTGTGCTAAAATAAATTAGGCATCTCATTTTGTTTATGTTTACAATTCAATTGGGATATTTTTGTATAACTGTGGAAACAGTAGACCAAAGTTGAGGCGTTGTAAAATCTAACAACAACAAATATAATTACTTGGCTAAACTAGATTCCCTTAGGGCACAAGAAATCTTGTAGCATATGGAATCAATTTCAACTTGGACAATTGCAATATCTCATCAATTCATGTATACCAGTGCAATGATTTTATATCTCCAATGAAAATTATATTAGTGCCAAATCAATGGGTTAATGGAGTCTTTTGTGTAAGAGCTAGCAAGGTAAATCTAGGAGGGTTAAATCCATTTTACTCCTCCTAGAAACATTTGCAAAAAAATAGTATTCAATTAAAAAATGATAGATCCTGGTTGAGGGTGTATGCCTTTATACTCGTCCAAGAGTTTACAAAATTATCCTCGAAAACAACAAGAAACAACATAAAATATTGAATTCCTTACCTAGTCCAAGAAATAACAAGACAAACCCTTCTTTACCAAGATTATTCCACCACAATAGCAATAAAAAAGCATACAAGATGAAACGCCTTAGCTTCCTTCACAAAAATACAAGTAATATCATCCAAATATCACAAGAGGGAGATATGTGATTTTCCCAAGTAGGGTGAAAATTTCAGCCACAAAATATGCAATTCTCAAGTGAGTTATGATAAAATGAAAAAGGGGTGGCCTCTATTATATGAGGTCACCCTAAGCCCTTTTGTCCAGTTTTTGAAAAATCAGCATCAAATTAGAGAGGTTGACCTCCCTATTTGTCTTTTTACAACTTAAAATTCAAAATTACAAAAAAAAATCCCTTTTTGGGGGTCACATCATGCCCTAAAGGGTGACGTAGGGCCTCTAGGAGATATGTTTTGGCCTAGGATGAAAATACTTGGGCCTCCAAATGCCATAAATCATGCTACCAATTTCTCTAGAATGTGCCAAGTTTATCTCTCTTCATCAAACCAAGCCACACCATCATCAAGCATGAGAAACCCCATCAAAACACTAAATCCATGTGAAGTCTAGGGCATAAGGTGTGGTGTTTTTGGCCTTACAATGCCATCATTGGACTCCAATGAGATAGAAAATGGTCATATCATTTTGTCCAAGTTCCTCCAAAGGTAAATTTTCTCTTCCCATGTGTCCAAGGAGAGGGGGCACATCATCCAACCTATAGTCTTCATGGCACAGTGAAGGTCTAAGTGACCTTGTGCCTTCATAATCAAGATTCCACCTATCAAGGACCTACAAAGACAAACAAGTATGCCCTCCAAGGGTCCGCAAGTTACAAGTATCATTCCAACTAAGACATATCTAATAAAAGAACCACCCAAACATGTGCATCAAATCCCCCTTTTAAAAATAAACAAATGCTCAAAGACCTTATACAACTTGAAAAATTTTAATATGGGAGGGTTATTAGGGTGTCATATTGGGTGGATCATTCCCTAATTCAAGGAGTGAAGGCCCTTTCTTGTTGATGATTATAGTTGCGTGAGACATTCTCTAGGACACAGACTGATTGAGTCGACCTAAGAGAGAGCCCTTGAGATGGGCATGTGGTTCCTATCTAAGATAGAGATGGAAGGTAGAGATGGCATCCTCCTTACATAGAGTTGAGAAGAAATCCATAAGATTCTCCTGTGTAACGCAGTGAGAAAGGAGATCTGCAGAGTTAGATGTGCATGTGGTTGAGCACAAGGTGAACGTGTGAATTCCCATAGAGTTGGGTGCATCGTCATGAGACAAAGATGAAGATGGTGTATTAGCCTCCTCTGAGAAGAGAGTTGAGATTATGAACTCCAGATGACTCTCCTGTGTAATGTAGTGGGAAAGAAGATATGTTGAGTGGATGTGTCTGTGGATGAGCACAGGTGAATGTGATCCTAGTGGTTGAGTACTAGTGAGAGTGGTTCTCCTGTGTAATGCAGTGAGATAGAATTATGGGCATCCCTATGGATGTGCCCCTAGTGGTTGAGAACTAGTGGGTGTATGAGATACCTTGATATATTGTTCAAGAGTCAGATCTTCATGTAACCCTAATTTTAATGTAAAGGGTACAGGTCATCCCCACCTTAATGTAATTTATAATTAATGTAAAATATAATTAATCGGGTTAATATTAATTATATTTTGAGTTAGAGAGGTCAGCCATGTTGTGGCAATAGACACTTATGTTATAGGTCAAGTCTAATATAAATAAAGGTAGATTCCCCATTGAGGAATCGTGTCTTTTGTGTGAGTTTGTAAATTTCAGCAAGTACATCTTCTTGGGAAAAGTGCACACCTCTCTTGGGCACTAGTCTTCTAGGGTTTGCAGGCCCCCTTTTGTGTGCTAGGTTTTCTTGGTGGTGAAGGTCTTTCTCTTGAAGAATACAGAAAAGTATTTGGTCGGGTTTTCTTCCCTTGTTGAGAAGGGTTTCCCAGGATAATTCTTGTGTTCTTGTGCATGGTGTTTCTTCTTGTGATCTTGGTTGCTGCAACATAATTTGTTATGGTTTAACTAAAATGATAAAATGGAATGAAATTCATGCTTAACCTTGTCTATTGAAAAAACAACATCTCTAAGTCATGGAAAAGAGTATGAGGTGTATGGGGATGTAACTTTTGGGCATGGGTTTTCTTGACATACAAGGGATCATATTGTCTCATTTATGAGTACCTTTGTTGAGGGATAGCCACATCATTTTTATCTTTTTGTTTTTAAGGCATATTTTTCCAATCCATTTATTATTAAATCATTTTGAATGTGTTTCCAAGATGAATACAGTAAGGTGCATTATAAGGAAATGCATAGCCCACATACACTCTACCTTGATTTGCATTCTTTTCCAAGTTGAATACAATGAGGGGCACTAAAAAGAAATGCATAGCCCACATACAATCTTGCTTGGAAAATGTCATTGGTCAATTAGTTATTTATTTTATCAGTCCCTCATTTTTGTGAGAGGCATTTCATTTCTCTCGAGATCCTAGGGTGAGATTATATTGCATGATGTTTTTTCCAAGGCACCTTCGAGCATAGTGTTCCCTTATTCCCATGAAATGAGGTACATGCCCTTCTTGGGTCAATAATCCCAAAAACCTAAAATATTAGGATATGAAGGAAAATGAGTGTGGAAAATGATAAGTATGGATGGGAGTAGTATGATGACTCTTCAAGGAGACCTCCTAGTAGCAACCCTATCCCTAAGGGTGACCCACTTGGTAGGACAACATGTCAACCATCGAGATGAAATGATGCAAAAGGTATAATTTCCAAGAATGTTTTCAAAATCGAGAAAGTATCCTTTGCAACATGTTCGAATGATTGAAATATTAAGATGACACTTACCACAACACCAGACTCGTTACCTCATGAAGCAAGACTCGTTGCCCTCTATTGGCCAAGATGGGTGTGGTGGATGTTGTTTTCGTCAATAAGGTAGTGATATGTGGTATGATAGGGGACCCTTCCTACTTATCTACCTCTCATTACCCCATGTTTCCATATTGAGGGCCTTGAGATATCATCTCCCTAGTTATCCCTAAGGATGGACGATAACATGTAGCTCCTACTCATGAACTTGTACTCGTCCTAGAGTCCATGAGAACTTCAACATCTTGTAGTAAGACATGTTCCTACATGCATTGAAAAAAAAACAATGTTGGATATCGAGGGTGGATCACTCACCCTTCGTCCATATGATCAAAAATTCAAAATTTCAACTAATCTTTAAACGATATTTTTTTTTTAAATCTACGATAACATATATGATGAAAGAAAATGATCATAACAACTATGAAGTAGTTCAATTAAAGAAATATGTGAATGATATATGACATGAAAATATAAGTAAACGCAACTAAACTATCATGAGAAAGAAAATGCAAATGCAAGAAATAAAGATGACTTACCTACTTACCTGGGGACGAGGGACCTGTGGAGATCAGGTCTTGTGGATGTTAAGTGAAATCATATAATCAGTGTAGCCACCTACTCAGCATCTCACCTGAGTGATTTCCCATGTGCTTAATTTTACAATATATCAAGGACAAGTTAAGCACATAATAATCATGAATATGAGTAAGCATATAATCAATCATAAAAAATAACTAATGGAGGTGGGTGGGAGGGAGAAAATTATTCCTAAAATAATGGACACAATCCTGATGCACCCATCAATGAAAATGGATACCATGTATATATGATGTCACATCTTCTTCCTCATTAACATGACTACTTCTCCCTACATAATGAGAGGAAATAAGAGATCAAAATAAAACCACATGGCTTCCAGAAGAGGAAGATAAGAGGTAAGGGACAACCTCATATACAGAGAAAGAAAATTGTTACCTCTACATCTGCACATCCCTGCAAAAATCCCCAAGATGAAAATACTTTCATTATATAGTGTGAGTCCCTGACTGCTCTAGGCTGACCACTATTGATATTATGGTAGCTGCGGGAGGTATTTACCTTCACATGTAAACCTGACGAGAATAGAAGACTCTGGAAAGAAAGAGAAAAACCTATTGAGTTGGATAATAACCCTAGAAGTCTTGTCGGCTCAAGAAGATAATTTACATTAGGTTATTAGCCTCCAAGAGAAGAAGTTGGCTAGAAATAATAATAATATACTGAACAGACATGTACCCAGAAGGAGAAGTCGGCCCCAGCAAATCTGGCAAAACCACTATAAATACAGGGCGTTGGTTCTCATTTGATCATCTCAGAATTGTAGAGCAGCAACCGGTGCACACTGCAATTCCCAGTTTGGTGCGCACGTGTGGAGGAGAGTTGCAGATGCAGCTGCTGCAGCAACTAGTTTTATGTTTTGGCTTCAACTATCTCTTGGCTAGGGTTTGGATTATCTTATCAACTCTTTGTGATGTGATATCCTTGGTGAAAGGTGTGCTACCCTTTGTTTGGCTATCTAGCCTAGGGTTTTCTTCTGGAGTAATTCTCAGTCAAGGTTAAGGTGCTCAGAGGGAGGCTTCGGCCTATGGTTGGGTGACGAGGGTATCGTCAATGGTAAAATGAGCACACAATCTTCTATATTCTAACATGTTATGGTTCCACACCTCCTTCATTCAGTCTAAACACTGGAAGGAAACATAACCGCTAGGATATTAAGCTCGATGAGGAACTGTCACTACGGTTACTAACAGAAGCAACTTCCAAGACACTGTCGCTAGGGTTACTAGCAGGAGCAGTTGCATAAACCCTAATCCTCTTGTTGAGGCACCTTAAGTGAATGGATTGACCTAATATATGGACAGATCAGTGCGCTCTATCCTAGCGCATCTCCTAACACTCTCAACAAGCCAAGATGTAAAGTTTGAGTTTATGGTCAAATCTAGGGTTTGACCAAGTCAAAGAAGCCATGACTTATTCTATGAAGTCAGAGAACAAGTTAGATGGATCCTCTAACTTTAGAGAATGGAAGACAAGGATTGACCTCATCCTTGCCAAGAATAAAGTGTTGGATATTGTGAAAGGAAAGATCGTGAAACCAGAGAGAAGGAACCACAGAACGTTGCAACTATGGAGAAGTTCAAAGATGTTGACATTAATTCCATGAGTATCATAGTGGATTCTATAAAATACCACTTGATACCGTACATATCCCATCTTGAATCATCGAAGAAGATGAACGATGCCCTAACAAATCTCTTCTCAGTTAGAAACATTGGACAAGTTATGAGTCTGAAGAATGAGCTCCATGACATGAAGATGAATGATGATGACAGCATAACATCATACTTTGTAAGGATCTCCCAGTTAAGAGATCAACTACAATCTATTGAAGAAATCACTTTAGAGAAGGAATTGGTGAACATAGTACTCAATAATCTTCCCAAGACGTGGGATGCATTTGTCGTAAGAATGAACACAAGGAAGGAGTATCCGACATTTGAAGAACTTTGGACTTGTTGTGCTCAAGAAGAATCAAGGATCAATGCAAAAGAGAAACCCCAAAGGAAGTATGATTATCAAGCCTTCACAGCAAGATTCAAGAACTCCGGGAACAAAAGGAAGTTTGTCTCAAAGAGGAAGCCAAATCAAGAGAAAGATATTTCAGAAGTACAATGCTTCAACTGTCGAAAGTATGGTCACTACAAGAATCATTGTCCTGAGCTAAAGAAAAGGAAGGAGAAACACAAAGCATCAATTGTCGAAGAAAAGGAACCTACAAAGAATACTAAGCAGGATGGAAGAGACTTCTTCTTCTAAAAGGTAACAACACTCTTCTTATTTCTTGTACATATCTTGTCTGCATCGTCTCTGTACATATCTTGTATATCTATCTCTTGGAAGATAATATGTTCCAAGAAGAACTATACCTATGGAAGAAAAAACAAGATGGAAATAGATATCATTAATACACATGAAAGAATGAAATAAAAATCATGTGGAAGCTATTGCAAGATAAGTCGAATCAATCATGAAGAGACTTAAAAGAAGCAAAGACAGAAAGAAGTCAACAATCAAGAGGAAATTGGAAAAAGACTTATGACGTTTTGTAGAAAAAAACAAGATGGAAGCATGAACTCTGTTAGACAAGACAACCAATTATATATTACAAAAGACAATAAGGATGCAGATGGAAGCATGGACTCTGTTAGACCGAGGGAGCCAATTATATGCACTTATACATAAAGCAAGGATTAGGAGGGAGCTAATCCTATGATCCATTGAAGATGATGAAATATATATATCCATGGTAGCAGCCATAAAAGACAGTATGTGTTCAGTTCAACCATAGAAGAAGACTTCTTCGAAGAGAAGCCTTAAAGTATTCCTGGTTGTCCACCCAGATCTATGATCCTATGATGAAAGGAAGAAGTGGAATATCTAGGGCATGGAATATATAAGAAACTCCATGGACCCAAGAGCTAAAGAAAAACATAAAGAAGAACATGAGGATTCCAAGAAAGAAAGAGAAACCAGAAAAACCAGTCATTGTATCAAGAATCACAAGATTACCAGCCTAATATGAAAGCAATCAAGCAGAACTGAAAGTCATGATGAAGAACAGTGTATGAAAGACTTATGAATGAAAGCATTGTGAGATATAGAACTAGAGGTTCTCCTATATGGAGGGAGAAGAATATGATGATTACTTGTTCCAGTACACTAGACATATCTCTACATGAGTCATTATATCATCCGCAACATCCATGAGTTGGAGTTCTACATCAGATGAATGCAAAGAATGTTCTCCAGAAAAATTGAATAAAGAGCGTATGAAGAGTAATATCAAGACTTTGAGGCATACCATAAAGAGACACTTATATGCAGATAAAAGAATATAACTTGGTGGAGAACCTCTAGTGCACAGCAGAAGCGTGGTGAAGATTTCCTATAACATCAAGATGACTACTCAGGGGATCATATCTCATGATGACAGAAGAAGTGCCACATGGATATGTTCCAGTTTTCCAAATATGATATACTCTATTTTTCAGAGCTACATAAATCCTTCACAGTGTTCCAAACTAAAGTACATTTGAAATCAAG
This sequence comes from Picea glauca, assembly GCA_000966675.3. Taxonomy (NCBI): domain Eukaryota; kingdom Viridiplantae; phylum Streptophyta; class Pinopsida; order Pinales; family Pinaceae; genus Picea; species Picea glauca. The sequence goes on along the minus strand of JZKD02S1732091.1, from coordinate 259,459 downwards.
CATTACATTATCCGTAATGAAGTCCAGAAAGGAGAAAGTTATTCTCCAAATACATATCTCCACAGATGAGTAGATAAGTAGACATTTTGGTAAAGCTTCTATCCAATATGAAAGAGTTTGCATACTCAAGTTGGAACTCGTGGAAAAAACTTCCTTCTTATTGGAAAAGGAAGAAATGACTCTCTAGGTTAGGAGGGAGCATTGAAAATATTATTGAACCATTTATACTTGAAAAATAGTCCAGATTGGACAGATTCTTTCCTGTTCGAAAAGTGGATTGAGATTTCTAACGGACAGTGACTTCCCATTGTGGTTAACATGGGAAGTAGTCTGATTGTTGATGTATCATAGACAATGACTTCCCATTGTGGTTAACATGGGGAGTGGTATAGGGCAGTCTCTCTTCTTGAGGGTTACTCAAGAGCACTAGCCCGCCTCGCCGGACAGTGATTTCTCATTGTGGTTAACATGAGGAATGGTCTGTTTTGGAGGTTGATGCAGGATAGTCTTTTCCTCTTGTGGTTAATAGAGGAAATGGTCTGGACATTCATTCCTTAGGGTTTATACATTCTCTCCAGGGTGCACTTTGATTAGTGTAGGAGGAATGGCCTAGGGTGGGGAATGGTAAAGGCTCAACAATCAGGGACTGACATTCCTTAGGGTTTATACATTCTCTCCAGGGTGCACTTTGATTAGTGTAGGAGGAATGGCCTAGGGTGGGGAATGGTCCAGGCTCGTCATTCCTTAGGGTTATACATTCTCTCCAGGGTGCACTTTGATTAGTGTAGGAAGAATGGCCCAGGGTGGGGAATGGTCCAGGTTCAAAAGATAGGACAATTATTCTTCCTTTCTTGAGAAGAATAGTCGAGATATCTCATTATCTACTCTAAAGGCAGATATTCTTTCAGAGATCACAGATGTGAGTGAAAGATTGGCCCAGATGATTCAGTTTATATCATAACATTGCTTCTGTGCAGGTTTCTATCAGATGTTTGTTATGAATACTGTATCACAATAGATGTAGACTACTGTGGTGGATATGTTCCATTGTTCGTGAGGCAGATATTCTTTCAGAGCTCATAGAGGTGAGTGACAGATTGGCCCAAATGATTCATTTTATATCATAACATTATTTCTATCTAGGTTTCTATCAGATGTTTGTTATGAAGACTGTATGATAGTAGATGTAGACTACTATGGTGGATATGCTCCACTGTTCGTGACTATACATTGTTGATCAAGTACTTGTGTGTTACTTGGTGTGGTAGTGTACCACTGGATTGTAGTTATGTACTACTATGGATAGAAACAGGTGTGTTCTATTTTTCGTTCTAATTGCCTTGAAGACTATCAGTAGTTTATTGGAAATAATCATCATCCAGACGAATGATGAACAAATATTTTCCAGACGGAAAATGGTTCAGAGAATTTACTCCTCTAGATTATAAGAATGACTCTTGTGTCACTCTATGATATGAGTGACTTATCTAGCATCAGGTCTAATTACTCATATGAAGTATGGTTTCGAGACATGATGCAGCTGATGATGATGGTGATGCTCATGATCTAGTCATGAGATAGTCTAAATGACTATGTTGATGCTACCGGGTAAATGGTATGTTTTTGTGCTCAAGACCATTACCTGTAATACCTCCCTAGCTAGGAGGGAGTGTTAATATTATGGTAGCTGCATGAGGTATTTACCTCCACATGTAAACCTGATGAGAATAGAAGACTCCAGAAAGAAAGAGAAAACCCTAACGAGTTGGCTAATAACCCTAGAAGTCTTCTTGGCTCAAGAAGATAATTTATATTAGTTTATTAGCCTCCAAGAGAAGACGTCGGCCAGAAATAATAATAATATACTGAACAGACATGTACCCAGAAGGAGAAGTCGGTCCCAACAAATCTGGAAGAACCACTATAAATACAAGGTGCCAGTTCCCATTTGATCATCTCAGAATTGCAAAGCAGCAACTAGTGCGCACTGTAGTTCCCAGTTTGGTGTGCACGTGTGGAGGAGAGCTGCAGATGCAGCTGCTGCAGCAACCATTTTTCTGTTTTGTCTTGAACTATCTCTTGGCTAGGGTTTGGACTATCTGATCAGCTCTTTGTGATGCGCTATCCTTGGGGAAAGGTGCGCTACCCTTTGTTTGGCTATCTAGCCTAGGGTTTGCTTCTGGAGTAATTCTCAGTCAAGGTTAAGGTGCTCGGAGGGAGGCTTTGGCCTATGTTTGGGTGACAAGGGTATCGTCAATGGTAAAACGAGCACACAATCTTCTATATTCTAATAGTATTTACCTCCACGTGTAAACCTAACAAGAATAGAATATTCTAGGAAGCAAGAAGAAACCCTAATGAGTTGGCTAATAACCCTAGAAGAAATGTCGTCTCAAGAGGATAAATTGTATTAGGTTATTATCCTCCAAGAGAAGAAGTCGTCTAGAAGAAATAATATATACTGGACAGACAGATACCCAGAATGATAAGTGGGCCTTGGAAGTTAGCCAGAATTAGTATAAATACAGGAGACGAGTCTTGATTCTGGCAAGCATTCTCAGAACTACAGAGTAGCACTTGTGCGCACTACAGTTGCCCAGTTTGTGCACAGGTTTGGAGGAGAGTTGTCGTTGCAGCTACTGCAACTAGCAGATTACACTTTGGCTTGGACTATCTCTTGGTTAAGGTTTGTACTATCTGATCATCTCTTGTTTGATGCGCAATCCTTGGGGAAAGGTGAGTTACCCTTTGTTTGGCTATCTAGCCTAGGGTTTGCTTCTAGAGTGATTCTCTCTCAAGGTTAAGGTGCTCGGAGGGTGGCTTCGGCCTATGGTTGGGTGACAATAGTGATATTGTCTATGGTAAAATGAGCACATCCATTATATTCTAACAGGATATGGGCCCACACCTCCTTCATTTAGTCTAACCGCTAGAAGGAATCATATCCATAAGGATATTAAACTCGTTAAAGAAATGCTGCTAGGGTTTCTAGCAGGAGAAGTCACCAGATCATTGTTGCTAGGGTTACTAGCAGGTGGAGTTGAAGAAACCCTAGTCCTCTCATTGAGGCACCTTAAGTGAAGGGATTGACCTCATTTCTAGATAGACCAGTGTACCCTAGCCTAGCACATCTCCTGGTACTCTCAGCAAGCCAAGATGTCAAGTTTGAGTTTTCGATCAAATTTAGGGTTGACCAAGTCAAAGAAGCCATGACCTACTCCATGAAGTCAGAAAACAAGTTAGATGGAGCTTCTAACTTAAGAGCGTGGAAGACAATGATTTACATCATTATTGCCAAGAATAAAGTGTTGGATATCATGAAAGGAAAGATCGTGAAACCAGAGTTTGAAGAAGGAAAAGAGAAAGAACCGCAGAACATTGCAGTTATGAAAAAGTTCAAAGACGGTGACATCAATGCCATGAGTATCATAGTAGACTGTATAAAAGACCACTTGATACCCTACATCTCCCATCTTGACTCATTGAAGAAGATGTATGATGCCCTAACAAACCTCTTCTCAGTCAGAAATATTGGACAAGTAATGAGTCTGAAGAATGAGCTCTGTGACATGAAGATGAATGATGATGACAGCATAACATCATACTTTGTGAGAATATCCTAGTTAAGAGATCAACTACAAGCTATTAAAGAGATTATTTCAGAGAAGGAATTGGTAAACATAGTACTCAATGGTATTCCCAAGACATGGGATGCATTTTCCGCAAGCATGAACACAAGGAAGGAGTATCCTAAATTTGAAGAAATTTGGACTTGTTGTGCTCAAGAAGAATCAAGGATCAGTGCAAAAGAGAAACCCCAAAAGAAGTATGATGATCAAGGCTTTACAACAAGATTCAATAATTTCAGGAAAAAAAGGAAGTTTGGTTCAAGGAAGAAGCCAAATCAAGAGAAAGACATGTCAGGAATACAATGCTTCAATTGTTGAAAGTATGGTCATTACAAGAATCATTGTCCCGAGCTAAAGAAAAGTTAGGGGAAAGATGAAGCATCAGTTTCCGAAGAAAAGGAATCTACAAAGAAGACCAAGAAGAATAAAACAAACTTCTTCTTCTAAGACAAGGTAACAATACTCTTCATAGTTCTTGTACATACCATGTTTTTTGTACATACCTTGTATATCTATCTCTTAGAAGATAATATGCTCCAAGAAGAACTATACCTATGGAAGAACAACAAGATAAGGATTTATATCATTATAAAAGTCATATAATACACATGAAAGGATGAAATACATCAAACAAATCATGTGGAAGCTATTACAATATAAGCCGAAATCAGAATCAATCTTGAAGAAACTTAGAAGAAGCAAAGACAAAAAGAAGTCAGCAATCAAGAGGAAATTGGAGAAAGACTTATGACACTTTGCAAAAAACAATAAGGATGCAGACGGAAGCGTGGACTCTATTAGATGGAGGGAGMCGATTATATATTTCCAAAAGAAAAACATGCACTCATACATGAAGCAAGGATTAGGAGGGAGTTAATCCTATGATCCATTGAAGATGATGAAGTATATATCCATGGTAGCAGCCATGAAAGGCAATACGTGTKTAGTTCGACCTAAGAAGAAGTCTTCTTCGAAGAGAATCCTTAAAGTATCCCTAGTTGTCCATCCACATCCGTGATCCCATGATGAAAGGAAGAAGTGGAATCTTTAGGGCATGGAATCTATAAGAAACTCCATGGACCCAAGAGATAAACAAAAACATGAGGAAGAACATGAAGATTCTAAGAAAGAAAGAGAAGCCGGAACAACCAGTCATTGTATCAAGAATCACAAGATTACCAGCCTAATATGAACTCACCAAAAAGAAATCAAGAAGAGGAATTGAAATTTGTGATGAAGAAAAGTGTATGGAAGACTTGTGAATGAAATAATTGCGAGATCTAGAACTAGAGGTTCTCCCAGATGGAGGGAGAATACTATGATTATTACTCGTTCCAGTAAACCAGACATACCTTTACATGAGTCATTATATCATCCACGATATCCATGGGTTGGATTTCTACATCAAATGAATGCAAAGACTATTCCCAAGAGAAATTGAACAAAGAGAGTATGAATAGAAGCCTCAAGGCTTTGAGGTATACTAGAAAGAGACCCTTGTATACAAATGGAAGAAGACAACTTGGTGGAGAACCTCCAATGCATAGCAGAAGCGTGGTGAATATTTTCTATAAATAGAGATATTGTATCAGAATGATTACTCAAAAGATTAGGATGAAGGATTTCCAATCCATGACAAAGATCTCATAATTACAGAAGAAGTGCCACATGGATATGTTTCAGTTTGACCCTTTCCACGATGTCGTGAGCTAGCAGGAACCAAAGAGGAATCCAACAATGACATACTTTATTGATCAGAGCTATATGAAGCCTTCAGAGAAAATTAGTGTCCAAACCGAAGTACATTTGATATCAAGCATTACATTATCCATGATGAATTCCAGCAAGGAGAAAGTGGTTCTCCAATACATATCTCCACAGATGAGCAGATAAGCAAACATTTTGGTAAATATTTTGTCCAATATGAAAGATTTTGTGTACTCAAGTTGGAGCTCGTGGAGAAAACTTCCTTATTGAAAAAGGAAGAGATAACTCCCAGGTTGGGAGGCAACACTGATGTTTTATCGATTGATGGAAAGTCATTTTTAGTTCAAAAATGATCGAGGATGAGAAGCTCCTTTCCAGTTCGGAAAGTGGTTTGAGATTTATGACGGACAAGCATTTTCCAGTTTGGAAAATGGTCTAGATCGAATGGTCATTTTTCGTAATGAAAATGGTTCAATGGATTTTTGATGTACCATAGACAACGATTTCCCATTGTGGTTAACATGGGGAATGGTCTAGGGAAGACTCTCTTCTTGAGGGTTACTCAAGAAGACTGGCCCGCCTCACCAAACAACGATTTCCCATTGTGGTTAACACGGGGAATCATCCATTTTGGAGGTTGGTGTAGGATAGCCATTTCCTTAGGAAATGGTCCAGACAATCATTCCTTAGGGAAGATTCATTCTCTCAAGGTTGCACTTTGTTTAGTGTCGGAGGAATGGTCCAGGTTCAGAAATTAGGGACAGACATTCCTTAGGGAAGACTCATTCTATCCAGGTTACAGTTTGTCTAGTGTCAGAGGAATCGCCCAAGGTGGGGAATGGTCCAGGCTCAGAAATTAGGACAACTATTCTTCCTTGCTTGAGAAGAATAGTCCAGATAGCTCATCATTGATGTTTTACCTTCCGAGGGCAGATGCTCTTCCAAATTTAACAGATGTGAGTGCAAGAATGGCCCAAATGATTTAGTTTATATCATAACATTGTTTCTTTGTAGGTTGATATCAGATGATTTTTATGAAGACTGTATGTCTCTAGACAGTAGATGTATACTACTATAGTGGATGTGTTCCACTGTTTGTGACTGTACATCAATGATCAAGTACCTATGTGCTACTTGGTGTGGTAGTGTGCCACTGAATTGTAGTTGTGTACTACTATGGATGGACATAGTTGTGTTCTATTGAATGATATTGTTTTGATTTCCTTGAAGATTATCAGCTAGATGGATGATCAATGGACAAAGATTTCCCAGACGGAAAATGGTTCAAGACATTTATTCTTCTAGGACATATGTCCATATTAGAAGAATGGCTCTTGTGTCACTCTATGGTGTGAGTGACTTATCCAGCATCATGTCTAATTACTCAGATGGAGTATGGTTTCGAGAGATGATGCAGTTGATGACATTGATGGTGATGATGGTGCTCATGATCTAGTCATGAGATAGTCTATACAACTATGTTGATGCTACCGGGTGAATGGTATGTTTGTGCTCAAGACCATTACCTGTAATACCTCCCTAGCTAGGAGGGAGTGTTGATATTATGGTAGTTGCAGGAGGTATTTACCTCCACGTGTAAACCTAACGAGAATAGAATATTTTGGGAAGCAAGAAGAAACCCTAATGAGCTAGCTAATAACCCTAGAAGATATGTTGGCTCAAGAGGATAAATTGTATTAGGTTATTATCCTCCAAGAGAAGAAGTCAGATAGAAGAAATAATATATACTAAACAGACAGTTACCTAGAATGAGAAGTCGGCCTAGGAAGTTAGCCAGAATTAGTATAAATACAGGAAGGCAGTCTTCATTCTGGCAGGCATTCTCAAAACTGCAAAGAAACACTTGTGCGCACTGCAGTTGCCCAGTTTTTGCAGAGGTTTGGAGGAGAGTTGTCATTGCAGTTGTTGCAGCTATAATATTATGCTTTTACTTGGACTATCTCTTGGTTAGGGTTTGGACTATCTGATCATCTCTTGTTTGATGCGCTATCCTTAGGGAAAGGTGCACCACCCTTTGTTTGGCTATCTAGACTAGGGTTTGCTTCCGTAGTGATTCTCTGTCAAGGTTAAGGTGCTCGGAGGGTGGCTTCGGCCTATGGTTGGGTGAAAATAGTGATATTGTTGATGGTAAAACGAGCACATCCATTACATTCTAACAACCACGACCTAGTGTCCATCATAATTTGAGAATGAGGGTGGTTGGAAATATTCATAGAAAAAATCCAAATCCTCAAAAGGATATGCATCACAACTCCCAAGGGATGAATGAAAGTTTTCATGAGTATATTGCAACAAGTCATCCTCAAATGAATGGAATAAATCTGTAACCATATCGTCATCAGGATACCAAGCATTTGAATGATATACACATGAATACTGGTCCTCCATAGATGAAAACTCAACCTTCTTCATTTGAAAACTACCCTCAAGGTCATAAATGGGATCTCCATCAAATATGAAACAACCCACATCCCATCTACGTATCCAAACACATATTAAAACATCAATGTGTTAATCAATCATGTTGGATAAATCCTTCATGAAATCATCTACATTGTTGGGACCAATTATTTCTTCATCTTGAAGTGCACGAGGAAATCAATCCTAGACAACTTTGTCTTCGTCAAGAGGGAAAATGGATACCGATGTCTCATCTATATTCTAAGAATATTGCACTTCATTGGAATTATTCTTTTTATTCATGCAATATTTCTTGATGGACATGCCCCTCTAGCTCCTCTTCATCACAAGGTGACTAATCCTCAATGTGGATTGCTTCATATGACTATTCATGAAAGGACCAAAAAGGTAACTCTTTTTCATATCATCATTGTGGGATTTCTCTTTGGTCGGTGATGTCTTGTCAATATCATGCACTTCCTTAGAGTTTTCATCCTCCTCCTAGACCTATTGTTCAAATACTTCTTCCGCCAAGCATTATTTGAGGTTTTTGTTGCATTTTTATTCCAGGGAAGCCCCATTATCATCAATATTTGTATTAGTTTCAATAAGACCTAAAATTCCCTCCTCTTGTAGAGCTGTCAGAAGTTTATGATAAGTGTCTTCAAATCTATGAAATCCTCGACTACAATGTTTCAAAACTTATTCGACAAAGGCCTTGAGAGAAGTGATACTCTTTTTTGTACAAGATTTTCTTATATGTCCCTACTTCTTTATTCCCAATGAGTGTAAAAATGATCAAACCAAAAGTTATTCATGTATTCTTTCCAGTATGGATGTATATTTCACAACTAATAGGACATGTGAGACAACACAAGAAGGATCATCATTGCAATTCAATATATTTTTGAGATACTCTGGGGGGAACTTGTTTGGGAATCCTAGAATAGCCTTGATATTGAGGGCAAGATACATTCCACTCCATACCTAGAAAACCATCCTTCATTATCTGTAAATAAACTCAATCACAAATGTAGACTTTGTACCTCATTGCAGATGAGCTCAAGGCTCATAAAAAATGGAGAGGGTATCTTCTCTCAATGGAGTCACCAGATAAGCTTATATAAAGTTCATCAAAGAATGGAAAGGGAAATTCCCTCAAATGGAGTCACTAGGAAAGCTATGGGGAAAGGATTTGGGATCAAATCTTTTCAAAGTGTCGTTAGAGCTCGAAAGAGGATTCAAAATCCTCCCTGGAAAGGATGCAAAAATTTTATCACATGATCTATATATTGGGAAAATCCCAACCCAAGTCACAAAGGTGGGACAAGTACACAATTTTTTATCCACTGTCACCTTAGATAGACACTCCCCTCATTTTAGTGATGATAAAATCACCACAAGCAGGGAATCTTCATGAACTTAGGGGGATTGACATGGAAAGTGAGAGAATGATCAATGGAAAACCCTATAGGTCATGATTGGATAAGTATTGAGGCTTGAGAATGAATATTGTAGAGGGAGGATGGTTTCCAAGTGTTTTGTACCTGCAAAACAATGTTATCCCTGCCCAAAACAAGATAAATGATAGATATGTATGCCTTAAAACAAATGGAATCAATAAAGAAGACTTTTTGTCCCAAATTGTTGCAACATGGAAATATATAGATCATCAATAAAAAAATGTTAATAGCCGCAAATTTAACCATCCAAAATATAATACAAGATATCAAAAATAATGCTAGCAATGACTAGTCCAACTTCCAATGTTTAATGCAAAACTTTCGTAGTATTAAGGGTTGTTTATTGATTTTTATCAGAAATTTATTATGTCATCCAAGTGGATGTAGCAAACAATTTCTACTATAGTAATATTTATCGACAAAAATCAGCAAGTAAACCACCCAATAATTACCCAATAACAAGTAGAACAATAACGAATGTTTACAAGTGAATTTCAACAGTAAAATAGTTAGAAAAAAATGATGAAAAAATTATTTTTCAGCAGCCCTAATGGCTGTAGATTTATTTGTAACAACAAAGAGAAGTACTTGGCTAAACTAGATTCCCTTGGGGAATAGGAAAGGTTGTAGCATATAGAATCAGTTCCAACTTGGACAATTGCAATATCTCATCAATTCACATATGCCAATGCAATGATTTTATATCTCCAATGCAAATTAGACTAGTAACAAATCAATGGGCTAATGGAGTCTTTTTTGTAAGAGCTATTTTTGTTACTTACCTAGGGGTGTAAGCCTTTTTACTCCATAGATAAAAAAAAACTAGCAAGGTAAATCTAGGAGGATGAAAGCCCTTTTACTCCTCCTAGAAACCTTTGCAGGAAAATATTTTTCAATGAAAAAATGATAGATCTTGGTGGAGGTTGTATGCTTTTATAATCCTCCAATAGTTTACAAAATCCAACCTTGAAACCAAAGAAAAAACACAGAAACATGAATTCCATAGCTAGTCCAAGAAATAGAAAGATAAACTCTTCTTTACCAAGAATATTTCACCACAATAGAAAGAACAAAGAATCCAATAGATAGGGCCTTATCTTCCTTCACCAAAACAAAAGTAATAGAATTCAAATAGTTCAAGAGAGAGAGATATCCGATTTTTCCAAGTAGGGATAAAATTTCAGCCAACAAGTATGTAATTCTCAAGTGAGTTATGTAAAATGACAAAGGGGTAACCTCTATTTATATGAGGTCACCCTAAACACTTATGTCCACTTTTAGAAAATTCAACATCAAATTAGAGAGGCCGACCTCCCTATTTGTCTTTTTACAAATTAAAATTCAATATTACAGAAAGAAAATTATTTTTTTCGGGTGAGTTCATGCCCTGAAGGGTGACATAGGGCCTCTAGGAGAGATGTTTTTTCCTAGGATGAAAATTGTTGGCCCTCCAAAGGCTATAAATTATGCCATCAAGTGCTCTATAATGCACCAAGTGTCTATCTCTCCATCAAACCAAGTCAAACAATCATCAACCATGAAAAACCCCATCAAAACCCTAAACCCATGTGACGTCTAGGGAATAGTGTGTGACGTTTTAGGCCTTCCAAGACCGTTGTTGGGGTAAAATGAGCTGAAACATGGTCATCGCATAGTGTCCAAGTGACTCCAAATGAAACATTCATCTTCCCATGTGTCCAAGGAGAGGGGTCACATCATTCAATCTACAAGATTCATTCCCCAATGAAGGTCCAAGTGACCTTGTGCCTTCATGATCAAGATTTCACCTGTCAAGGACCTGCAAACACAAACATGTGCATCAAATCCCCCATTTTTAAAATAAAAAATTCTCAAAGACCTTATACAACTTTCCAAATTTAAATATGCGAGGGTTATCATGGTGTCCTATTGGGTGGATCATTCCTCAAGTCAAGGAGTGTTTCCCATTTGGGCATGGGGTTTCTTGACATACAATGGCTCATATTGTCTCATTTATGGGTGCCTTTGTTGAGGGCTAGCCACATCACTATCCTCTTCTTCTTCTTTTAAACATATTTTTCCAAGCCCTTTATTAGATATTCATATTGCATGTGTTTCCAACTTGAAGATAGTAACGGGAACACAAATCAAATGCATAGCCTACTTATGATATACCGTTGTTTGCATGATTTTCCAAGTTGAAGATAATAAGTATCACTAAAAATAAATGCATAGCCCACATACGCTCTACTTTGGAAATCATCCTTAATCAATTAGTTATTTATTTTATAGGTCCCTCATTTTTTTGAGAGGCATTTCACTTCTCTTGCGATCCTAGTGTGATATTTTATTGCATGATGTTTTTTCTAGGGAACCTCTGAACCTAGTGGCCCCTTATTCCCATGAAATGAGGTAGATTCCCTGGGTCAATAAGCCAAAAAACCTAAAAGATGAGGAGACGAAGGGAAATGAGTGTGGAAAGTGATAAGTATGGATGGGAGTAGTACGATGACTCTTTAAGGAGAACCCTGACAAGTGGAATCCCTATCTCTGATGTTGACCCACTTTCTAGGATGACATGTCAATCACCAAGGTGAAATGAGGAAAAGGGAATAATTTTCAAGAAAAAAAATTCAAAATAAAGAAAGGATCCTTTGTAACATTTTCAAATGCTTCAAATATTAAAATGACACTTACCACGATACCAAAAATCTTACCTCATGAAGAAAGACTTATTTTCCTCTGTGGGACAAGCTAGGTGTGGTGATGATTCTCCCATCAATTAGGTGGTGATGTGTGGTATGATAGGTGCCCCTTCCTTCTCATCTACCACTTGTTACTCCATGTCTGCAACCTGAGGACCTCGAGACATCATCTCCTTAGTTGTCCCAAGGAATGGGGGATAACAGGGCCAATATGGTTTTTGGGATGGATTTCCTGTGTAGATATATGTTTTGGGTCAGAGTGCATGTGTGATATTAGGTTGGATAACCTCATTATTGAAAGGACATTTTACCTAGTAATTTGAATTGTAATCACACTGTAATATATTAATAAAATACATCATGCTTGCATACCAAGTTAGACAAGAGAGTATGGGGGACTAGGACTCCACGACAGGGAAGGGGGGGTAAGGTATTAGGAAAGAGGCTTAAGACAAGTGGGATAAGTCAAATATTAAATTAATCCTAAGTCATGGCCCATGTCCTCTTCATGTTTTTAGCCTAAGCTTCCAAGTGATGCGATGAGTTCCTTAGTGGTGGGGAAAGTAGTTCCTTGGTTCGCACTTATCGAAAAGAGAACATTCATATATAAACATTGGATCGAGTGGAAAAAGGGTAGGAATTGCATCATTGTCATCATTGTAATTTTCCCATTCTTGGTCCGAGGATATTTGGAATTATATAGGGAGACACTTAATCCCTATTACATTAATAATGAACCTTATTTACCTTAGGAGGATTTGGGTGAAAAAATTTCATTGGGTTTCTTTGGGGGAAGGATAGATACCTAAAGGGAGAATTGTCTAGGATAGGTTTCCCTTTGTGCAAATCCTAGAGGCTGACTAGAGACTCCCTTATAGTAGTTGGAGTTCCTAAATCCACAAAGATGTAAGAATTCATATCTAGCCTATGATGGATCCCTGGAAGGGAAGTGGGACAAACTAATTGACTATGGTGTCAATAAGGGAATACACTTCCTTTGGTTGTGCTAGATGATGGGGAATGTGATGTTGTAGGTTTGAATTTCTATTAGAGTTTAGTACCTTTCCCTAGCATTTTTTTTTCTAGCTAGTGAGAGTTTAGTTGGCTTAGGTCACCTTTTCCCTAGTGGAGTCATAGCCCCAACTTGGCGGTGCATTTTATTGAAAGTGCTAAAATAGTAGTGTCCATGGATGGATGGAATGTTTGAGGTCTGCAACTATTTGTTTCTTTTATATAAATACAAGTGTTCTATTATGTGCTTATATGTTATTCATTGTGTGTAATTATGTGCTCAATTGCTATTGTTTTGTGTGTTTATAATTTTGAATTATGTTATGTGTTATGTTTAAGTTATGCATTTAATCAAATGATTCTAGGACTACATAAGTGTTTCATATGAAAGGAATATTAATAAACATGGGTATCACAGCCCTATCATGTAATTAATGGTATTAGAGAAACAAATGTAAAGGAAAATTTAAAATTTTAGTATATGACATATTTTGAATATTCGTGACATAACAAAATTTTAAAAATTTAGTATGAGATTGAATTTTTGTGACATACGCCCAAAAGTGTGTCTAGGGTGTGTTACAAATGTGTATCCTTTGAAAATATTATTAAATTTCCTTTCAATGCCAATATCCAATTGAAAAAATGATGAATTCTTATTCTTACCTCTTTCCAAATGATATATTTCAATTAAATAAAGGGAAATCTAACTATGACTTCCTCCTAAATCAATTAAAATTTATATAGGCTTATTGGAAACATTACCTTCAATATTAATGCTTTACTTATGGTATACATATCAATTTTCAATAGAAGTATATATTATTGGGATGTTCCTTTCCACATATCCCACTATAGTTTCCTCCTCTATGTTGTGCATTTTGCTCATTCTACCTTCCTTTAATGGAAATATCTATACAAAATATCTCCTTCGTGTCCCCAACATTTTATTGGTTAAATTACCCTTTTCCATAAGGATTTTCCTCCTCTATGTTGTGCATTTTGCTCATTCTACCTTCCTTTAATGGAAATATCTATACAAAATATCTCCTTCATGTCCCCAACATTTTATTGGTTAAATTACCCTTTTCCATAAGGATTTTTCCATCTTAGATCCATTCTAAGCTAGCAGGTTCTCCTAATATGTGTTAAGAGTGTTGTTGAAGAAAGAAGTTCGAGATCCATTCTCTCTCTAATCTTACTTGTCCTTTTCCTTATCTTTCCAAGATTCCTAAACATCTTCTATGCCTTTTGTTTTTTTACATAAGTACTTAACCTTCTTGATTGTCACTTTAATAGAATTAGGCTCACAAAACTAAAATTTATTCTTGTATAATATAGGCCACCCACTTATAAATCTTGGTATTGTTAGAATGAAAGATATGTGCTCATTTTAACATAGACAATATAGAAATATTGTCATCCAACCATAGGCACAAAGGCCACCCCCGAGAACCTTAACCTTGACAGAAAAAATAATTCTTGTCGCAGACCAATAGCCAACCAAGGCTCACACACCTTTATCCAAGGGTAGCGCACCAAGCAAGATTAACCAGAAACAAATAAAAAATTCCAAACGATAACCAAGAGACCAAGTCCAACCAAAATCCAAAATCCCAGTTGTAGTAGTTGCAGCTACACTCCCTCTCCAAACTTTCACACCACTAATATTATGCAGTTGTGAGTGAGTGAGTGTCAAATGAGCTCTAGCGCCCTCTATTTGTACTTCTTTATCTCACTTAACTGGGTCGACTTCTCTTTCTGGAGGCCAATAACTCAATATTTAATATTCTCTTGAGTCGACTTGTCTTCTAGGGTTATTATCCAATGTTTTAGGGTTTCTCTCTCTTCCCAGAATATTGAATAAGTCACTCACTCCATAGAATGATACAAGGACCATTCTTCTGATCTGGACATACGTCCTATAAGAATGACTATCCCAACATATGTTGAAAGCTATGCCATGGGATATAGAGACCATTCCTACAGGAATGTCAGTCTAGTAATATTTTCTAATCGGGTCATATGTACCATAGAGATCTGTCTCTACCTATATGCCTTAGAAAATATCTATCTTGAACCATTTTCCTAATCAAGCCACAATATGTTCCTTAGGAAAATACGAGTGCATGACATGTCAACAAACTGTCAACATGGACCATTATCGACAGAGAGAATCAATTTCCACCAACAATATGTTCTTTTTGAACCATTCTCCTCCTAGAGAATGTTTTTCCACCAGCACAATGACTATACATCTAGCTAGCAATAAAATCCAAAAATAGTGGTAGTCTCCATGGCACTCAGATAGTAGAATACTTTTTTTATAATGCCACCCAATAGAGCACAATTGTGTCTATCCATAATAGTATACAACTACTATCTAGTGGTACACAACCACTCCTAGTAGTGCACCGCTACTAACCAGTGACACACAATCACTACCAGTGGATCACATCCACCAAAGTAGCATACAACTATTGTCCAGAGACATACAGTCTCCCCAACAATCATATCATCTGATATCAACCTGCATAAACAACATCATGATACAAACTGAGTCATCTGGGCCATTCTTCCACTCACAACTCTGAGATATGGAAGAGTATTTTCCCTCAAAAAGTAAAACATCAACAATGGGCTATTTGGACTATTCTTCCCAAGCATAGAAGAATAACTAACCCTGATTTATGAGCCTGTACCATTCACCTAACTAATCCATTCCTCTAGCACTAATCATAGTGCAACCTGGAAAGAATGAGTCTGTCATAGGGAATTCGTGTCCCTGATTGTTGAACCTAAACCATTCACCTAATTGGTTCATTCCTCCGGCATTAATTATAATGCAACCTGGAGAGAATGAGTCCGACCTAGGGAATGAATGTCTGGACCATTTCCTATGGAAATGGCTGTCCTACACCAACCTCCAAAATGGACCATTCTTCGAAACTACTCACAACTGTGAACTTTGAAAGAATGACTGTCCGACGAGGCAAACCATTCTACTTGACCACTACTGAGAGTGACTTCCAATAAGAATGATTGTCCTAGACTATTCCCCCACACTGGAAACAAGGGGAATCAATGTCTATGGTAAATCCACAATCTATTGGACCATTTTCATTACGGAAATGATTGTCCGATCTTGACCATTTTCCGAACAGAAAAATGATTGTACGTCTGAAATCTTGAACCACTTTCTGGACTGGAAAGGAATTGCCCAACCTGGACCATTTAGCATATCATTTCTCCCTCCCAACATAGGAGTAATCATTTCCTTTTTTCAATATGGAAGTCATCTCCACGAGCCCCATCTTGTCCCATAAGTATGAAAACTTTTCTTCTTGGACATAGGCTTTACCAAAATATTTTCCATCTGCTCATCTGTGGAGATATACTGGAGAACCACTTATCCTCTATGGACATTATCACGAAGAATATAATGCTTGATCTCAACGTGCTTCGACCTATCATGGAACACTGGGCTCTCTGAAAGCTTCACATAGCTCTTATCATCACAATATATCACGGTTGAATCCAACACCTAATCAGATAGTCCAAAAACCAACTTACGGAGCCACATTGTTTTTGTACAAGCATCACAAGCTGAAATATACTCTACTTCTTGTAGTGTTGAGTGCAATATACTTGTGTTTCCTTCTAGCCCATGACATCATGGAAAAGATGAAATTGAAACATATCCAAGTAGCACTTCTTCTGTCATTTCCACTCCCTACCCAATCCATGCAGATGTATATCATAACTAAAATGTCCCATAAGGAAAATATCTGGTTGAGTATTCTCCAAATACATTAACGAGCCAATCAATTTTCGTTATAGAGACGAGTCTACTGGATCAGAGTCTCGCAGATTCTTCATATCTATCATCATGGGAGTTTTCCATGGATTTGAAATCCATGATCCTGGACTTCTGAAGAACCATTTCAATATACTTCCTCTATCATAGGAATTTTTCACCACGCTTATGTTGTACATGAGAGACTCTGCACCAAGTTTGCTTGAATCCATACAAGGTCTTCTTCCATCTGCATACAAGGGTCTCTTTATAGTATACCTCAAAACCTTGAGGTTGTTCTACATATGCTTATTCTTCAATTACTATGTTGAGAAGAACAATCTTTACATTTATCTGATGCAAACTCCAACCCATGGATACTGCAAAAGATATAATGGCTTAGGTAGAAGTATATCTAATTACTAGAACAAGTTGTCATCGTAGTCTTCTCCCTCCTACAGGGAGAACCCTCTTATTACCATTGTATATAAACACTTATTAAATAAACAACCATTCTTCATTAATAATACTAATAAACTTAAACTTATAAACATAATTACTTATAATAAAAACAATAAAACTAAAATTAATATAGTTTAGAATAGCTTAACTTAAATAGTAAAAAACCCTAAAAAAAAACTTAATTAACAACTTATATAAAATATTTTTGCTATAACAAACACTAACCTTCTTCCATTAATTAACTTAAAGACCTGAACTTATGAACATAACTAATTAAAATTAAAATTATGAAATATTAGAATAGCTTTAACCTAAAAATATAAAAAAACCCTAAATAATTTAATCAACAAATAATTTTAATAAGATTTTTTTCTTAAAGCCTAGCCGACCCCTAGGTTTCCCTTGATTGTGCTCCATAGGCCAATTCTATTGTACCCTCTTTTTTTTAACCTGTACTCATTATCTATTCCATCACCAACTAGACCATATTCCAAAAGCCCTACAATCAAGATATTAAAGCTTTATATAGTAGATAGCCACACATAAATCAGACTTAATAAGGCATCAATTATTGGAGGACGAGGTTGTGCTTCATAGCCCTATAGTCAAGATATTAAAGCTTTGTAGAGTAGATAGCCACACTGAAATCAAACTTAATAAGGCAGCAATTACTGGAGGACGAGATTGTGCTTCATAGGCCAACTTTTTTGTGGCATTACATAAAATGAGTCTCTCTCTTCCATATTCCTTATAAAAAATTATGATAAGTACCTCACCTCTTATCTCAAAATTCCCCTTGAGAAATATATGCCCCCTGCCCAGACAATAGTTTGGCCACTATTGGCCGTGGTATAGCTTCATATAATTGAAAAATGATTCCCATGAGTGGATCCTCTTTGCATAAAGCCTATAAATAAGAAATCATGCTTAGACTAGCGTGTAAATCCCAAATATTATTACATAAAAGACATTTAGCATTCCAGTCTAAAATTAAACCACAATATATGCCCCTTATGCCCCTTCAGCCATATAAAATGATTGAAGGAATTTTTGAAATCGGTACCTATTTTATCACTGCCCCCATAGTTTCATGGAATAACAAAATCCAAGCTTCGTGGGACCCACAATCTTTTTAAAAATGCCAAGCTTCGTGGGACCCACAATCTTTCTCATGGATTTTTGGGCTTATCCAATTTAGTGATAAAACAATGATGGATTACTAGTACAATACATTTCATCAATTAATTATGAAAACATATTGAACATTTTATCATTAAAAAATAAAAATTTACTAAAATAAATATATATATATATATATATATATATATTAAATGATAAAAATTATAAATTAATCTTATTTTTTTAGAATTTTTTAATAAAATAAATTGATAAATACAAAATTATATCTATTTTTGAGTTTTGAAAATAATTTTAAATTAATAAAAAAAAATTATATTATAAAATTTAATATATAAAATAAAAGCATGAAACAAACAAAATTTACACCAATAACTCATGTATTAATTAAAAAACATGTTCATGATTAACTCGTGTATTAATTTAAAAACATACTCATTATATCCACAAATGGGAAAGTATTTTATGAATTTATTCAAAATCTTTGTTATGTTATATTCATTTAAGTTATACAATATAATATAAATATGAGGCTTTATTTTTTTCTTCCTTTCACAAGCTATTTTTTAATAGTGTTTTCATTTTTTTTTCTTCATTAAAAAAATGTAATTTTCATTATGATAATTAAAATTACATTTTGTAGATACACCCTTGGTCTATTCTTGTGATATAGTATGTCTGCATATTTCTTATCGAGTAGTTTTTTTCTTCTTTATCCCGTGGGATTTTACATAGTCATTCCCATAAATCTGTAATGCTACAGTGTACTGAGTACAGTCTTTATAGTGTCCTTAGATTTTGTTTCCAAAATCTTGTAAAAACTTTTTAACAGTTACATTCATTTACAAAAATATTCTATGTTGTTCGTGTAATTGTTCATTTATGTATTTTGTGATCTTCCAATGGCCCATCTCCATGTATGCGCCCTTTTTCGAAGCTTTGTCCACTTCTTTATTTTTTTCCCTGTAGACATGTTGACAGGAAAAGAAGTCAAAAATTTTATGCAGTGATTTTATGTCTTCCACAATATTGGCAAGTCTGATATTATTGCATCTTTGAGTCCCAATTATCCAGTTTATTGCATTTTTGCAGCCCTTTTCGAGTGCAAAAACCATGAGAAGTTTAAGGCTCATTAATTCAGCATAATTGTTTCTTCCATTTCCCGATCCAGCAG
Source organism: Picea glauca (assembly GCA_000966675.3). Taxonomy (NCBI): domain Eukaryota; kingdom Viridiplantae; phylum Streptophyta; class Pinopsida; order Pinales; family Pinaceae; genus Picea; species Picea glauca. Next base: position 239,975 of record JZKD02S1732091.1, on the reverse strand, counting down.
ATAAAGTGAAGTAGTGTGTGTTTGAGAAGTAAAGTAATGCTCCTCCTCCACAGGTGTAATGTTGGGAGCCTCCATCAAAAAAACCCTAAGGAGTGGATTTTTCTATGTATACTTCTTTTAATGCTTTGTTCTTTGTTCTTTCTTTTGGTAGAAAGGAGGATAAAATAGACGAGTTGTTTAGTGAGGTTTTCCTGGGAGTTGTAGACTCCTCTTTGAAGATGGCTTCATTTCTTGCTATCCAAACTCCCCAAGTGATCAGTAAAGGGAGTAATCTATATGTTTTGTAAGTGGAGTTTTCCCACCAGTTCTTCCAGGATTATTCCAATGTGTGTCCTTCCCACTGGAAAGGGAAATTCAGAGTGCTTGAAACTTCTAACCAGACCACTTTTATGTAAGTACATTCAAGGAAGAGATGTAATGTCGATTCTCTCTCAGTCTTGCACAGTGGGCATCTACTTGGTCCGACAAATTTTATTTTTGTAGTATATCCCAGGTTGGAGATTTGTTTGAAAGCACACACAACCACCAGAAGAGTTTTGCCTTGGCTGGACCATTGATCTTCCAAATCTTTTTCCACCACCAGACTGGTTCAGCTTCAGAGAAATCTTGCATTAGTTATAAGTATCCTTCCTTTGGAGTGTAGATACCAGCCTCATTTATGTCCCAGACCAATTCATCTTCTTGTTATCTTATCCTGATTTGTGAGAGAAAAAGGGCATTTCGAAAATTCTCATATTCTATTGAATCTTTAGTATTTAAATTGAGGGTAGTGGTGGTTTTCCACCCTTGAGCCCAGAGAGTAGTGAAGGGCTGGTCCACAATCGAGTTTAAGAAGTTCAGTCCTTTATGTTTTAAAGTAGCTAGTAGGTGATCTGAGAGTAAGCGTTTTCCTTCACTTCCTTTCCAAGGGTCAGCCCCTAGCCTTACTCGAAGTCCATTTCCTACTTTCCAGGCAAGACAACCTTCTATCACAGGGAAATATTTTATCACTGCCTTCCAGATCGTTGAAGCACCTTTGAAGGATTTCTGAGTTCTTCTGATCCAAGACTCCAGGGAGTCCGGTTCAATGTACTTTTTAGTGACAACCTTTGTCCAGAGGCTTTTTGTTGAAAGAAGGCGACATCCCCCTTTGGAAGCTAAGGCTTTGGAGAAAACATGTATATTTTTTAAGCCCCAACCACCTAAAGATTTTGGGACTGCAATCCTTTTCCATCTTACCCAAGGATTCAAATTTCTATCTTTCTTTCCACTCCACAGAAATCTGAACGATATTTTTCTAGTTGCCTCCAAAGTTCCTTTTGGGATCCAAGACAGTGACATCCAAAATACTAGGATGTCTTACAATACTAATTTTACTAGCACCAATCTACCAGCTCTGGAGAGCCATTTGTGACTCCAAGAACTTAATCTTTTTCTAATTTCTTCAGGAGCCAAGACCAATCCTCCTTCCTGTAATCATTTGGTTTCAATGTGAATCCCAGATACTTGAGTCCTCCATCAATCTTTTTCTCTTCAAAAGGAAAGAGAAGTATGTATTGCCTTTTTTCCAATTCTAATAGACAAGAGGTGGTGAGGGTAGATTTTCCTTCGTTTATAATCATACCTGTAGCTTTAGAGAAGAGTTTTAGAGTATTATTGAGAATGTCTGCTTCCCCTCTAGTTTCTGCAGAAAAGAAAAGAATGTCGTCTACAAAGAGAAGGTGAGTTATGTGAAGAGTATTAGAGATATTGATGCCTGGGAAAGACCCAGATTGTTTTTATGTTGCTAAAGCCCTGCTAAGTGCTTCAGCAACAAGAAGAAACAATAGAGGGAAAAGTGGAAAGCCTTGTCTTAAACCTCTTTCGGATCTAAAGAAATCCCTAGCTGACCTGTTTATGAGGACTGAGAAGGTTACAGTTGAAAGACAACACATAATCCATCTGATAAAAGGAACTGTAAAGCCTAGATGCGTTAAAATCAATCGGATTAAGAGCCAACTTACCCTATCATAGGCTTTGGAAAGATCGATTTTAAGAACCACACTCTTTAGCTTCCTGGTCTTTATGCTATGTAGGGCTTCATGTGCCAATCCTATTGCTTCGTGAATCTGCCTTCCCTCTAGGAATCCAAATTGTTCCAAAGAGATTTTATTAGATAGTACCTTCTTAAGTCTTCTGGCTATGACTTTGGAGATGATCTTGTAGATGCAGTTGCACAGAGAGATCGGTTTGAAATCATCCAGGGTGTCCAGTTTGTCCTTCTTTGGAATAAGGGCAATGAAGGTTGAGTTTAAACTCAGCGGTATTTTTCTAGTAAGCCTTGTCTCTTCAACTAGGCTTAGTATATCTTGTCCAATAGTATCAAAGAAGCCTAGAAAGAACTCAATTGTCCATCCATCTGGTCCTGGGATTTTGTCCTTTTGAAATCTTTTCATTACATCCTTGAGTTCTTCTAATGTTACCTTTTCCATAAGCATTCTATTGTCTTCCTCACTAGTAAATCCTAGAAAGTACTCTACCATTCAAATCACTTCTTCTATAGTGGCCTTGTTTTCTGCTTTATAGAGATCCTGGATAGTTCTTATCTCAAGAAAAATTGGATAATGATCCGAGATTCCTCCGTGTCCTATCCATTGTTTCAATTGAAATGATTTTTCTATTAAAGTTTCCTTTATCAAGAACCGGTCCAATCGTTTTGCAATGTTGTCTTCTGCCACTCTGTTATTCCTCCAGGTTGGTTTGAAATTAACTTGTTCAATATCCAGAAGATTGAGTTCTTCCATTTTTTGTGTAAAATAGGTTGAGAGGGGGTCAGATCTCGCATGGATTCCCCAAACTTCTTTAATGCCTAGAGAGAAGTTTAAGTCTCCTCCCAAGATTAAGTGATTTTCTTTTAGGAAGGACTTGTTGACGACAATGTCCCAGTAAGAACCTTTGTTGTGACACGGGCCATAGATGTTCACAATATTAAGGGGATCTTCAAGTTCTGTTGAGATGACTGTGATCCCAAGTCCGGATTCAAAACCCCAAGAGTTGAGAACTTGTATGGTATGAAAATTCCATCCGATAGCTAGTCCTCCAGATCTCCCGATCGAGTCCGAAGTAATGAAGCTCCAATCCGATAAAATCAAAGAGAGTTTGTTATCAACTTCCACCCCTTCCCCCAAACTTTCTTGAAGGAGAAGTACATCCAGATGTTCTATGAGAATCATCCTTTTTAGGGATGGTTTTTTTAGGGGACTAACCAAACCCCTACAATTGAAGGAGAAGCACTTCATCAAGTCCCCTTTCCTAGGTTTCACCTTTCTCTAAGCGCCCTTTCAATAGAAACTTGTTTCCCTACTAATAAATCAATTCTGGCTCTCTTATGTGCTTTTGAGAGGAGTGATTTCCTGCCTCTGCCAGATTTCTCTACTAAGGTCGGGTCCAAGGCTAAACCTCCTAAGTGTTCTTTGTTCTGTGATCTTAAGAAGTATCTTCTTGAGGAGGTATCAGTCGATGAAGTGGTGGAATCATCTGAGGCAGGGGTAGGGGATGAAGCAGATAGGACCGAGGGTATGAGGGAAGTAGAGGAGGTCGGGGAAAGGGAAGGGCAACGAGGGGGTGAGGAGGGAAGTGGAAAGGGGGGTTGAAAAGTAACCAAGGGAGGGAACGGGGGTAGGCTCGGTGAGAGAAGCCACTCAGGACTATTAATAGACAAATTATTTATTAAAACAGTAATAGAGGGGGCAGGGTTAGAGGAGGTACACATGATCAGGAAGGCCGAGTCTTCTGTCTATACTAGAGCTTGTTGGGTCGGGCATGTGGTAGCTAGCTCTAAACAGGGTTGGTCCAATTCTTCTGCCAAAGCTTCTCTGAGGTATTTCGTTTGACATCCCTCCTCCTTTTGTGGGGAGGGTTCGAGGACCGAAGAGCCAAGGTTCCTCTGGTTCTTAGAGGTAGTTTGCATTTTTTAACTAGATGTCCATACTGATGACATCTTCGACATCTGAATGATATGTTTTCATAGTCCATTTTTTGAGAATACGTGTAATCTCCCCAGGTGAGGTCCATCTCTTCCCCCAAACCTTCCCTAACATTCAAATTGAATATAATTCTTGCAACCTTCATTCATTTTGTTTCTTCATAAGACATATCCGCATCCAATAAATCTCCTAAGAAATTCCCATTTTTTTTTAAGTACTCAAAGGACCATAGATGGAAGGGAAGTGTTGGTAGTCTTACCCATGCCAGAATTTTGTCGAGGCATTTTTTACTTGCATCAAATAGAGGATTCCAGGGTTTGAGAAGCATCTGAGAGTTGTTGATACTCCATGCTTTACTTAGTACCCATTTGGAGTGTTCGTTGCTTTGGAAGATGAAGGCGTACCAATTCTTGTTTAATTCCACCAGTTCCGACGAGTATCCAAGTTCGGCCTACCAAGCATATTGAATCCAATATTGGATGGTTTTCACCATGAAGACCCTTCCATTCACTCTCCCAACAATTGTTTGTCTTGCCATATGGGTGACCTGGTTGAACTCCACATCTTCACCAAGAGCTAGGTTCCCAACTTTTCTTTTGTTCTTTAGATTTTTCCACTTCAACCTAGGACCTGTTTCTATGCCTCTAATAGCCCCTTCCAGGGTAGTTAAGTGCTTTTTTATGTGCTCTCTAGTGGAGAAGGGTTTTTCAAATCCACTATATTCATTTGGATCCAGCCGAGCAACAATAAAACCCTTAAATGAGGAGAAAGGAGCCGTGGGAGATCCAGACTCAGAGGGAATCGGGGGAACCAAGACTTTGTTGGAGGGAGGGTGAAGGAGTTTAGGATCCGGAGGAGTGATTCCTCCTATAATGGAGTTTACCCACTCTAAATTAGTAGCTTGAGGTGGACTTAGCAGGGGTAAAAAGTTTGTAGGAGTGTTTGAAGACTTAGACAGCCACGGTTCTATGAAATCTCTGAACTATAGTGCATCGGGAAGAGTGGGAAGAGGGGGGGGGGAGGGTTCGACCTAGGGAGGAGCGGAGAGGAAGTCATCAAGGTTCGCCAGCTGTTCGAGTGGTCCTCCACCTACCAAAAAATCTGCTGCCAAGACATCTGCCATAACTGTCTCCATGTTGTTGGTAAATTATGCGGTGACCGGGAAGGCTTCCATGGTCGGGAAGGAGAGGGAGAGACCACCGGGGAAGGGGAGAGGGGAAGGGTCAGTCCGAGAGTAGAAAGGAGCAGAGTTTAACCACAAGCGAGGAAGGGGGACAAGTAAAACCGTAACACGCGGGAGATTCACTCCATAATCATAATAGTGTTTTCATAATATTAAAATTATATATTTTTTTAGAAATTCATTAAAATAGTATTCAATATTCATAGTCATTATATTTATAAAATTAAATTTAAATTATCTAGATTCAAATATTAATAATGGAACATGAGAAGACTTTCTCCCACATTAATAGTTCCCCAATAGTTCCCCTAACATTATAATTAGAAATTCTCCTATAAAAAATTTGTTTCAAATGTGTAGTTAATCGTTTTTTAATATTTTTCCACTCTACTTATAATGGGTGTGCAAAGAAACTTTAATCACTTTGTCCATTATATTATATATTTTAAAATAATTTTTTAGACACCAAAATCATATCACTAAATATAAAACAAAATCTTTTGAATCATTTATTTTTTAGTTTATTTAAATTATTAACGAAGTAAAAAACTCGATTATACCATTTAATGGTTCTCTATTTGCATGTGACCCTATTTTCAAATTTAACATGTCAAATAACCTACAAACTTAATAATAAAGTGAAGCTTGAACTTGTCTTATCCTTATTATGATTCGTAGGAACTATTAATGTGATTATGATTCGTAGGAACTATTAATGTGGGTAAAAAAAATGTGATCATGTACCATCTATTTCACTATTTTGAAGATCTGGATCTTAACATAGTACAACTTACCTTATTGGAGGAGCAAAGAATGTTACACTTCCTAATAACATATATCATTTCTTAAGTCTATATAAAACCATTTTGAAAATGTTATTCTTTTTTCTTTAATCACTCTTCTTTTGATTTTTGAATAATTGTTTTTAATGAAGAAATGCAATTTTTTTTAATAAGTATATTTACTAATTCTTTGTAATTATTTAGCATCAATTTTTAAAGTTTATATTAAATTAACAATAATCTCTTTTAAAATGTAATTCACTTACTTATAAATTATTATTATTATTATTATGATGGATTTTTCTATTTCTTATTTTTTATTATATAATATATATTTAAGTTGGATGAAAAATTGTTAAAACATTTTAAAATGTAATTCACTTACTTACAAATATTTATTATTATTATTATTATGGATTTTTCTATTTCTTATTTTTTATTATATAATATATATTTAAGTTGGATGAAAAATTGTTAAAATAAGTGATTGAACTAATATATATTATTATTTTTATTATTTTTTATTTTTTTTATATAATATATATTTAAGTTGGATGAAAAATTGTTAAAACAAGTGATTGAACCAATATATATTATTATTATTTTTTTTTTTTTTAAATATACATAGAAAAAAAAACATAGATGTTCAACATTTTATTTTTATTTTTTTTAATTGTATATAGAAAAAAAAACATAAATGTTCAACATTTTAGTTAGATGGCACAAATAATTGGTGACTTTATTCTTCAATTAGAAATTAGTGATGTTTTATTTATAAGTATTGTTTCCAAAGTTTTAATCTTATTTTTAATTTCAAATTTCAATTGTATCTATGAAGTGTATCTATGAAGTAGAAAGAGTTTTAAGATAAGATATATCAATAACATTAAGAGTAAATCTCACTTATTGATTTGACATATTTTTAGTTTTCTATAATTATATAATTTTTATTTTATTCAATTATCTTTCTTTTTATGGTAAAATTTGAAAAAAAAATAACTAAAAAGTGATTAAAATGATACATTTTATTTACTATTATTACAAGTTTGTAATATAAGCGATATTCAATGATTTAGATAGATGAAGTAAATAATATATTAGTTTACTTTTGATTTGGTGATTTTTTTCTTATAATTTTTGGTTCTAAAGTTTGATATGATTCTCAATTTTAGATGAAGCTGGAATAGAAGTGGACCCTGATATAGAAGAACTATATGGAGATCTAGATTCCCAAAAAGGTAAGTGATAAATAACCAATAATATATATTGATGGAAGAAAAAATATACTATTTTACTCTTGATTCACTATTTTTTTTAGTTTAAATTTTTTAATTTTGAAAAAATATTATATGAATTTATTTTTTTAGTTTGAAATTTTGGTTCTAAAGTTTGACATGATTTTCAATTTTACATGAAGTTGGAATAGAAATAGATCGTGATATGCAAGAACTATATAAAAATATAGATTTCTTGGAATACATTATCTTCCAAGAGATAGATATACAAGATATATATACAGGGACGATGCAAACAAGATATGTACAAGAAATAAGAAGAGTGTTGTTACCTTTTAGAAGAAGAAGTCTCTTCCATCTTGCTTAGTCTTTTTTGTAGATTCCTTTTCTTCGGCAATTGATGCTTTGTGTTTCTCCTTCCTTTTCTTTAGCTCAAGACAATGATTCTTGTAGTGACCATACTTTTGACAGTTGAAGCATTGTACTTCTGAAATGAATTTCTCTTGATTTGGCTTCCTCTTTGAACCAAACTTCTTTTTGTTCCTGAAGTTCTTGAATCTTGTTGTGAAGGCTTGATCATAGTACTTCTTTTGGGGTTTCTCTTTTGCATTGATCCTTGATTCTTCTTGAGCACATCAAGTCCAAAGTTCNTCAGACTCATTACTTGTCCAATGTTTCTGACTGAGAAGAGATTTGTTAGGGCATCGTACATCTTCTTCGATGAGTCAAGATGGGATATGTAGGGTATCAAGTGGTATTTTATAGAATACACTATGATACTCATGGCATTGATGTCAACATCTTTGAACTTCTCCATAGCTGCAACATTCTACGGTTCCTTCTCTCTTCCTTCTTCAAACTCTGGTTTCACGATATCCAACACTTTATTCTTGGTAAGGATGCATTCAATCCTTGTCTTCCACGCTCTGAAGTTAGAGGTTCCACCTAACTTGTTCTCTGACTTCATAGAATAATTCATGGCTGCTTTGGCTTGGTCAAACCCTAGATTTGACCACAAACTCAAACTTCACGTCTTGGTTTGTTGAGAGTATCAGGGAATGCACTAGGCTAGAGCACACTGATCTATCCAGAAATTAGGTCAATCCATTCACTTAAGGTGCCTCAACAAGAGGTTTAGGGTTTCTACAACTGCTCCTGCTAGTAACCCTAGCAGTAGTGTCTTGGAAACTGTTTTTGCTAGTAACCCTAGCGGTAGTTCCTCAACAAGCTCAATATCCTAGCAATTATGTTTCGTTCCAGCATTTAGATTGAATGAAGGAGGTCGTGGGCCCATAACCTGTTAGAATATAGAAGATTGTGCTCATTTTACCATTGACGATACCCTCGTCGCCTAACCATAGGCCGAAGCCTCCCTCTGAGCACCTTAACCTTGACTGAGAATTACTCCGTAAGCAAACCCTAAGCTAGATAGACAAACAAGGTGTAACACATCTTCCTCCAAGGATAGTGCACAAACAATAGTTGATCAGATAGTCCAAACCCTAGCCAAGAGATAGTCCAAGCCAACACTGAAAACTGGTTGCTATAGCAGCTGCACCTGCAGCTCTCCTCCACACGTGCACACCAAACTGGGAACTGCAGTGTGCACCAGTTGTTGCTCTGCAATTATGAGATGTGTAAAATGAGAACTGGCGCCTTGTATTTATAGTGGTTCTATTAGATTTGTTGGGGCCGACTTCTTCTTCTGGGTACATGTCTGTTCAGTATATTATTATTATTTCTGGTCAACTTCTTCTCTTGGAGGCTAATAACCTAATATAAATTATCTTCTCGAGATGACAAGACTTCTAGGGTTATTACCCAATTCATTAGGGTTTTCTCTTGCTTTCCAGAGTCTTCTATTCTCGTCAGGTTTACACGTGGAGGTAAATACCTCCCACAACTACCATAATATTAACATCCCATACACTGTTCCTCTAGTTCTTAGAGAGAGTTTGTAGTTTTTAACTAGATGTCCATACTGATGACATCTTCGACATCTGAACGGTATGTTTTCATAGTCCATTTTTTGAGAATACGTGTAATCTCCCCAAGTGAGGTCCATCTCTTCCCCCAAACCTTCCATGACATTCAAATTGACTCGAATTCTTGCAACCTTCCTTTGTTTTGTTTCTTCATAAGACATATCCACATCCAAGAAATCTCCTAAGAAATTCCCAATTTTTTTGAAGTACTCAAAGGACCATAGATGGAAGGGAAGTGTTGGTAGTCTTACCAATACTAGAATTTTGTCGAGGTGTTCTGTACTTGCATCAAATAGAGGATTCCATGGTTTGAGAAGCATCGGAGAGTTGTTGATACTCCATGCTTTACTTAGTACCCATTTGGAGTGTTCATTGCTTTGGAAGATGAAGGCATACTAATTCGTGTTTAATTCCACTAGTTCCGGCGAGTATCTAAGTTCGGCCTGCCAAGCATCTTGAATCCAATCTCGGATGGTTTTCACCGCAAAGACACTTCCATTCACTCTCCCAACAATTATTTGTCTTGCCATATGGGTGACCTAGTTGAACTCCACGTCTTCACCAAGAGCTAGGTTCCCAACTTTTCCTTTATTCTTTAGATTTTTCCACTTCAACATAGGACCTGTTTCTCTGCCTCTGACAGCCCCTTCCAGGGTAGTTAAGTGCTTTTTTATGTGCTCTCTAGTGGAGAAGGGTTGTTCAAATCCACTATATTCATCTGGATCCATCCGAGCAATGATAAAACCCTTAAATGAGGAGAAAGGAGCCATAGGACATCTAGACTCAAATGGAACCAGGACTTTGTTGGAGGGAGGGCGAAGGAGTTTAGGATCCGGAGGAGTGATTCCTCCTTTAATGGAGTTTACCCACTCTAAATTAGTAGCTTGAGGCAGACTTAGCGGGGGTAAAAATTTTGTAGAAGTGTTTGAAGACTTAGAAAGCCATTGTTCTGTGAAATCTTCGAACTATAGTCCATCAGGAAGAGTGGGAAGAGGGGGGGGAAAGGGTTCGACCTAGGGAGGAACAGAGAGTAAGTCATCAGGGTTCGCCAACTGTTCGAGTGGTCCTCGACCTACCAAAAAAGATGTTGCCATGACATCTTCCATAACTATCTCCATGTTGTCGGTAAATTGTGTGGTGACCGGGAAGGCTTCCATGGTCGGGAATGAGAGGGAGAGACCATCGTGGAAGGGGAGTGGGAAGGGGAGAGGGGAAGGGTAAGCCCAAGAGCAGAAAGGAGCGAAGTTTAACTGCAGGGAAGGGAGGGGGACAAGTAAAACCCTAGCCATGTGCGGGAGATTTGCTCCATAACCATAATAGTGTTTTCATAATATTAAAATTATATTTTTTTTTAGAAATTCATTAAAATAGTATTCAATATTCATAATCATTATATTTATAAAATTAAATTTAAATGATCTATATTCAAATATTAATAATGGAACAAAATAAAACTTTCTCCCACATTAATAGTTCCCCTAACATTATAATTAGAAATTCTCCTATAAAAAAATTGTTTCAAATGTGTAGTTAATCATTTTTTAATATTTTTCCACTCTACTTATAACGGGTGTGCAAAGAAACTTTAATCACTTTATCCGTTATATTATATATTTTAAAATAATTTTTTTTACACCAAAATCATATCACTAGATATAAAACAAAATCTTTTGAATCATTTATTTTTTAATTTATTTAAATTATTAATGAAATAAAAGGTTCTATTATACCATTTAATGGTTCTCTACTTGCATGTGACCCTATTTTCAAATTTAACATGTCAAATAACCTACAAACTTAATAACAAATTGAAGCTTGAACTTGTCTTATCCTTATTATGATTTGCAGGAACTATTAATGCGGGTAAAAAAAATGTGACCATGTACCATCTATTTCACTATTTTGAAGACCCGGATCTTAACATAGTACAACTTACCTTATTTGGAGGAGCAAAGAATGTTACACTTCCTAATAACATATATCATTTCTTAAGTCTATATAAAA
>JZKD02S1732091.1:217371-228564 GCA_000966675.3 Picea glauca | reverse complement strand
GGTACTGATGCCAAAGTGATATGATCTTTGTCATGTGCTTAACATTGTTTTCACTTTAGGTAATTGGAGGTATGGGCTAATCTCTTCATGTTCTTTCTATCAAGGATCATTTAAGCCTTGTGTTGAATTACTTTTACTCTCATGTGCATCTTCCTCCTACATTTCTACACTCAACCCTAAATGAATCATCCTTGCTCTCCCTTTAGGAAGATATTTTTCACATTTAGCTCTATATGATAATGGGTGCACTTGTCTTATTACCTCATTATTTTTAAGAAGTGATTGCTAATTGAAATATCCATTGAAAAGTGGTGACACCATTATGTATAATACTAACCTAGTTGATTCAACAAGTTCTTATCCAAGTTTATCTTTACAAGTTTCTCTTGAGAGGTATTGATGAAAACCTCATGTGGTGGACCGCCCTTGCAAAACCACAATGAACTTTCATAAGAACCCTAATAGGATTAACTAGAGGGACCTCTTAGTCATTATCCGAGATGCTCCATTATACATTGAATAGTTGAGATTTAAGTTGAATGTGAATGATGTCACCCTTGGGATAATTACAAACAATTAATTATGTGCCTAATAAATCTAAAACACTCTCGTACCACCTGCCTTCCTTATACTCTAAAACTATCAATGAACAATATACATTATTCTAAATCTTTTGAGTAATATAATAAAAAGGAAGGATCAGGAAGTGCAAGTAAACTCGTCGGGGTACTAAACAGGCCTGCTGGCAGCAGGGCCATGCTTGTATGGTACTAAGGTAAACCCAATGGGGTACTGAACAGGCCTGCTAGAAGCAGGGCTATGCCGGGTAATGGGAGTTGAAAAAACATAAAGTGGCACACTTAAAACTGAACAAAAACCCTTGGATCTCATTCTGAAGCAATCACTATCAAATCAAGGCTAGGAGATGACCTTTATATCTCTTGGATGATGTTCTTAAGAACCTTCAAGTATCCACTTTAGAGTTCTATCTTTAAAAAAATAGGTTTTCATGAGAAGTGGGACCCTCAGTATGTGTAATTCATCTTACCTAAACATGAATAGCTTCATCTCTAAAAACTTGGATCTGAAACGAGTTAATCATCTTGGGATGTATTCCTTTATGTGTTCCTCTCTTCAAATGATATCTAAACTATGCTTATATCACTTTTTTTTTAAAGGTAATCTAGCCAAGGGGACCTATTAGTCAAATTCATTATGAAAACTCTTGGGCACTATCCTATAATCATATTAGAGTCGCATCCAGCCCTTTCTCCTAACTATGATCCACAATAGATTGGATAAGACTTAATGTCAAATCACTAACATATCTAATCTATTACTCATGACTCCACTTTGTCACCATAACTATTTTTCCATTGGAAAGAATGTGAACCATAAGCCAGGAAGTTTATATTGTTTAACAGGAACTTAGGAGCTAAAGAAGGATGAAAATTTAGGGAATGCTTGATCGACTGAAGAGTATCATCAATTGTGAAATTTTGAAGATCATTGTTGCATGAAGACATGCAATGACTTAAGCATGGGGGAATGTTGAGTCTCAGTATTGACACCTCTATTGCCCTAAATTATCCTCTGTCTGAGTCAATTTTACCTATGTTATGAGTATAAACTTGACTGTTGCCTCCATAAATACACTTGATGACCTTGTTCATGTGCATAAGAGGTAACTTATGGTTAAGGCATGATTTGTTTAGTTTTGTTGATTTAATTCAATTAAAATGGTTTATTTTGTATGATACTAATCACTTTGACTCTTAAGAAGCATGATCTGGTACCTAGTCTATTCTGGTACCAAGACTCCACCTATTCCAGTACTAGCCTATGCTAATCTGGTACTAGACATAATTCAGAATTTTTGAATGTTTCTAGAAGACAATCGGGCTCATGGGTTTTGTCAAAAGTGATGTTTTCATGTGGAAATGTGTGTCAAAATTCACCCATATCGCACATGTGGACCTCCAGCTCAGGGGGAATGATTTTGCCAAAATTATCAAAAAAACTTAAACTGCCAACTTGTGCCTCGATTTCTGTGCAGATGGTATCAGATCTAGAAATTCTAATACATGAGTTTTTCCCAGAATATGACAAGTTGAGTATTTTTTAAGCCATTTTTCAAAATTGGAATTGGTTTGGGAGATATAGGTGGGGGACTAACTCAAATCTGCCCAAATTGTTAAAAAACACAGATTTTTGGGATTTATCATAAAATTGTAAAAATTGTTTTCTTGGTTTGGGAATTTGGTTTCATCCATTCCTCCATGGATTTTATGTATAAATAATACCTCATAGGTTTGATTAGAGAGGAATTATTATGATGTAATATTGGTTCTTGAAGAAAGAGGAATTGTTATGGTGTAGGGTTGATTCTTGAAAGATTGTGGATTGTACCTCTGTTTTTCTCAAGTAAAGATATAAATTGCAGTTCGTGGAATTGATGTGTGTTATCAGACCTTTCATTCTGTAAGTTTATTTTAAAGCTACCTTGTTGGTACGGCAAGGGCCCACTGACCCAACCAAGGTAAGCTTCTTTGTATTTACTGTATATATAATTCTAGTTTATGTATGGATGAAATCATTTTTGTTTTGATCATAAACATCTAACTTTATTTCTATTTTTCTTCAATAAACATTTGACAAAATACAATAAAGATGTGTGGCAATTGTGAGTGAGTGAGTGATCATTTTTGGAGTGCAATATAGATTTCTAGAGTGTAATATGAATTTATGAGTGCAACATAGATTCTTGAGTGAATATTTGCTATCCTTGTATTAGTATGTAGACAATCATTTGATAGATTAATGTTGTAGTGTTGTTTCTATCTTGCAAATCTAGGGATAATCGATACCTCCATCTCTCACCTTACATGTGCCTAAAGTGGAGTGTCTTCCTTCACATGTGATTTCCTCTAGCATTGATTGATGTTTTCCTTTGAGCATATGCAGAGTGTTGGTTGTTTTAATTGCTACAGGGAACAAGATCTGAGTCCATCTCTTCATTTCATAAGCCTCTAATGAACATACTTGTTATCTAAGCAAGAACCTTTTGATTCACTATTTGCTTGAGAAGTTTTGTTATCATTTTTCCCTTCTAAGTTTGGAATTGTATTGTTGAAGTTTGCCTAGATTTGATTGCTAGTTGTTGTTAAGAGTAGCAACTATAGATAATTAATTCAAATTCCATCTTTCCACTTCATGAGATTATAAATGGGAAAGGAATTATCTGTGCAAAATCTTTTTAGTGCATGATTGCAAGTTTTGCTTTCTAATTTCTGAATTGTGTGAAGAGTGTTATCTTTGAAAACAGAGTGTTTTGTTATTTTTGGTTTTTTTATCTAAGCTATACTAAACAGACATAGGAACCTATCTGTTATCGACACATATAGTGCATCAACTCTACTGATTACGAATCCCGGTTGATAATTTATGTTTGGTAATATATTATGGAAATAATTGCACCAACAAAGAGTATCCTAGAAACTCCCAATTACTGAATGGAAAACTCTAATTAGAAATGGTAGAATGACTTGAGATTTGAAATGTGTTTATTCAGAAATTCTATCAAACTTTGTATTGATCTACTGACAAGGTGATTATTTAAAATCTATGGAATTTATTAAGTGGCGATTGCGAAAATATTTAACCTTAGAGAGTTATAAATTCCATTAATACTTTGGAGGTTCGGGGTTTGTAGGTTTTCAATGTAAGATGAGACAAATCTATGGAAGGAGGAATTGTGGGAGAAACTAATCATTAACTAATCTCTTTTATCTTTTAATTAATCATTCTTTAAAAATTATTTAGCCTTAAGTGCTTCGTAACTTCGACATTCGGGGGTTTTGAATGAAGGATGATAGAAATCCTTCGAAGATGTAGTTCCCATAGTAAACATTCAAATTGTTATAGGTATTTTGGGGCCTCAGAACCCCAGAGTTTTGGAACCCTCGGCAGGTCAGAAAGAATTCTTTGTTTTATTTTTCGAAGGCTAATCTCTCAGAGTGATGTGGCAGTGATGACGTTATTTTTAGTGACGTGTCAAGAAATATGGACAACACGTTTCACCTGAAAATGTGCGAATAAACTGACATGAATGTTTAGAACAAGTGTCAGGTGCCAGCGCAAGAAAAAATTTAATGACACGTGTGCTATAACTTATTTGTAGACCCTTTTAAACATTATGACATGGAAATGTCTTCGGGACTTTGGAACTTCATATATTTGTTTTTTTTTTGTTTAGATGCATTGAAACTCCTGAAGTGCGAAGACCAAAGTGACCGTTGAAGGTTTTCTTTTAAAACTTGGGCAGGTTTATAATGCGGAGAACATGAGAGTTGTTTGATCAAATTTAATGGAATTCATCAATGAATGATATTGTAAGCGCCTTATTAATATTAATACATATCGATCATGGATTTATTTAATTGAAAAGCAATTCCCTAAGTTTTTTTGGTGAAATTTTATTTTTAAGAGGTAAAAACAAAAGATTTTAAAATTTGAAAGTTTAAAATCCTAAGGTGATCTAACAACTTCAATTATATTACAATATGAAGAAGATATTCTAAGATTGGGCACTCAGGGTGTCATCCTTAGACATATCAGTCAATTTTCCATTTAGGTTACAAGGAATCATTTTTACAAGATGAGGTCCATATGTGGAAATGGTGATGGAAGATGTTTTGGAAAACAAAAAGTCCAACATAAAACTAACACCTATATGTGGGTTTAGATCAACGACACCTACGCATTTGAAGTTTCAAAATTGCACAGGTTTTAAGAACAAGCAACAACTTGCAAAGCTCCAAATAGCCAAAGTGCCAAAAATTTGAATGCACGAAGTGCCACATCACTTCGGGCCTATACCACTCTAGGAGTTTTCAATGCAGAATAGGTCAAAAACACCGAACGTCAAAGATCCGAAGTCAAGAACAACCGATAAAATTAATGATAAGATACATTAATCTTGGGTTAATTGGAAATAAACATGGTGAATGACTCTAGGCCCATACCAGCCTGAGAGTTATACAAACTCTACATAGAGAAACTCCCTAAGGGAGAAGTGCCATAGGCACATGCAGTCATCTACGAAGGACATGTGGCATCAACCAGTAAAGAAACTTGACATCATGGGACGCGAGGTGGCCACACTAGTCCGGGCCCATACTACTCTATGAGTTATACAAGCCCCACATTCAGAAGCCTCCGTAGCACTAAGCACTGGAGAGACGTGGCATCAATCCATTACCGACACATGTCATAAAACTCTCACAAATATGTGGCATCCATCAGTCAGGGGATGTGGTGCTCATATAGAATATGACATGTGGCACTCATTTAAAGCATACTTTGTGTTCGTCATTTGTATTGTTTCAATTGACACGTGGCACATATTCTTTATAACTCATGTGTCCTATAACTCATTTGTAGACCCTTTTAAACATTTTCTCAAGGAATTGTCTTCTGGAGTTCGAAACTTCATAGATTTGGGGGTTTTTTGTTTATATGCCTTGAAACTCCCGAAGCATGAAGTCCCAAAGTGACCGTTGAAAGTTTTCTTTTAAAATTCAGGTAGGTTTATAATGTGGAGAACACGAGAGTCATTTGATCAAATTTAATGGAATTCATCAATGGATGATATTGTAAGCACCTTATTAATATTAATACACAACGATCATGGATTTATTTAATTGAAAAGCAATTCCCCAAGTTTTTTTGGTGAGTTTTTATTTTTAAGAGGTAAAAACAAAATATTTTAAAATTCAAAATTTTAAAATCCTAAAGTGTTCTAACAAATTAAATTATCTTACAAGATGAAGAAGATATTCTAACATTGGGCACTTTGGGTGTCATCCTTAAACATATCGGTCAATTGTGCATTTAGGTTAAAAAGAATCATTTTCACAAGATGAGGTCCAGATGTGGAAATGGTGATGGAAGATGATTTGGAAAACCCAAATTCCAACATAAAACTAACACCTATATTTGGGTTCAGATCAACGGAACCTACGCATTCAGAGTTTCAAAATCATGCAAGCTTTAAGAATAAGAATAAGCGACAACTTGTGAAGCCCCAAATAGCTGAAGTGTCGCAGATCCAAATGCGTGAAGTGCCACGTCACTTTGGGCCTGTACCACTCCGTGAGTTTTCAATCCAGAACAGATCAAAATCGTCGAACGTCGAAGAGTTGAAGTCAAGAACTCACAAGATACTTAATGATAAGATACATTATCTTGGGTTAATTGAAAATAAACATGGCTAATGACTCTGGGCCCGTACCAGTCCGGGAGTTATACAAACTCTGCATAGAGAAACTACCAAAGGGAGAAATGCCAAAGGAACATGGTAGTCATGCACTAACGACACGTGGCATCAACAAGTAAAGACACGTGACATCATGTGACGTGAGATGGCCTGATCAATTTGGGCCCGTACTACTTTGGGAGTTATACAAGCTCTACATTCAGAAACCTCCAAAGCCCCGAGTACTAGAGAGACGTGGCATCAATCTGTTTCCAAAACGTGTCATAAAATTGTCGCAAATATGTGGTGTCTAGTACTCAAGGGACGTGGAGCTCATATAGAACATGACATGTGGCACTCGTTTAAAGAATATCTTTTGTTTGTAATCTATATTGTTTCAAGTGACACGTGGCACATATTATTTATGTGACATGTCATCCTTTTGTCATGTCCTATAACTCATTTTTAGACCCTTTTAAATATTATCGCAATGAAGTGTCTTCGGGACTTCGAAACTTCGTAGATTCGGGGTTTTTGTTGTTTAGATGCCTTGAAACTCCTGAAACATGAAGTCCCAAAGTGATCGTTGAAGGTTTTCTTTTAAAATGCATGCAATTTTATAATGCGTAGAACATGAGATTCGTTTGATCAAATTTAATGGAATTCATCAACGAATGATATTGAAAGCGCCTTATTAATACATAACGATCATGGATTTATTTAATTGAAAAGAAATTTCCTCATTTTTTGTGGTGATATTTTATTTTTAAGAGGTAGAAACAAAAGATTTTAAAATTGAAAAGTTTAAAATCCTAAAGTGTTCTAACAACTTCAATTATCTTACAAGATGAAGAAGATATTCTAAGATTGGTCACTTGGGGTGTCATCCTTAGACATATTAGTCAACTGTTCATTTTTACAAGATGAGGTCTAGATGTGGAAATGGTGATGGAAGATGCTTTGGAAAACCCAAAGTCCAAAATAAAACTAACACCTATATGTGGGTTCAGATCAACGGCACCTACACATTTGGAGTTCCAAAATCACGCAGGTTTTAAGAACAAGCGGAAACTTAAGTTGTATTTACAAGTGTCATTGATCTTTGGCATTGGGGATTAATTGTGGGTTAGAATTTTCACTTGTTTCCAAATCATCATTTTCTAGTGAAATATTTTATCCACATACTTGTTTTGTAATTGTGTTTGTATCATTAAAAAGAGTGTGATCAAATGCAAACACA
The DNA here is from genome assembly GCA_000966675.3 of Picea glauca. Classification (NCBI taxonomy): domain Eukaryota; kingdom Viridiplantae; phylum Streptophyta; class Pinopsida; order Pinales; family Pinaceae; genus Picea; species Picea glauca. The sequence goes on along the minus strand of JZKD02S1732091.1, from coordinate 221,068 downwards.
AACTATGACTTGATTTTTGGATATAACTATGTATAGTTGATTCACAAGCCTTATTGATGTTTGTCCTTTGTAGATAACAATGGGTTAGCATAATGTTGCATTCTTACTATGATAATGCCTTTAAAAAACTAAAATAACCAACAATTTTTCCCAATTCAAGATCCACACACAAAAAAAAAATGATCTCATAATATTCACCTCTGTCAATTCGATAATAGGGAGGTTGATTTGGTAGATCGAACTATCGGTCACTTCAGGCGACTGGGGTGCATCTAGGGTACCTGTGAGAAAAGATAATGCTTTGATGAATATTTTTTTGTACTGCAACCTGTGAGAGTAATTGTGCTTTTGATACATTGTTTAATGCCTTGAAAAAATATTTTAAGGATTAAAGTTCTTGCACCAAATTATTCATTGAATGGTTGGTTGTTTCCCTCTGTTTTTACCTTTATTATGTCACTTGTTTGTCATTGGTGCAATAGTAGCCAAGGAGAATGCTCATCCATATCATCTTGACAATCTGACCATGCTCTTGTCTTGGTGAACCAACCCTCTAACTGATAAACAAAATGAAAATAACGAGAATTCCAAACTTGTGGTGGCCTAGCTCTTCCCTTTAGCAGTAAGGTGCAGACTTTAGGACCAAAAACAACTATAAAGTTTTTTAGACAGCTCCACAGGTACTTAAATCAAAGAATAGATAAAGTGAGGCATACATATAGTTTCCAGGATGTGTTTCCATAAGAGAAGCATTGGAAAGCTAAAGAGAAATCAATGGAGGGTTGTTGAAATAAAGTTATTGTACTGTCAACTTGAGCGTAAGTATAGCAATGAAGAACTTGAATTTTAATTTTGTGTGGTTGATAACATATTTCCACTTGAATTAGCTAGCATATATCTTTTATTTTTTCAAAATATTTCCAAAAACGAATTTTGGTAATTTCATTAATCAAGCAAAACTGGTTAAATGAACTACATATTACATTTGTTCCACAAAGCCTGCATTAAAAGGCAGGGCAGGTCCTGTATATTCCTTAAGATCATAGAAAAATTGCTAAGATCTTGAATCTATTATCCAGACATAATCCAAAAACCAGGTCCATGAGAACCTTGAACTACAACACCAAAGAGCATGATCAAAAGTCTAGAAAACACAACACATGCAAAAATCAGCAAATATTGGGCATTGTATCCCCTCTATAACCAAACTCCCAAATGGGCACCAAGAAATTATTTGATTGCTATATCAATATGAACCAAGATCACTATGAACATTTTCTTCTGATATTACTATGAACCAAGATCACGTTGACCTGACAATGGTCTAACATTACTAGTTTTGGAAAAGACTGTCAACTTTAACTTAATGGAATTTGAACAATGCAAAATTTGCAATATTATTGAAAGTGACTGATGGTTCTGTTCAAAAGACAAAGCCATTTTGACACCTCAAATGAGGGACCTGGTTTATTCACAATTGGGTACTTTGTATGAGTTTTTTCTTCATGTTTCTTGTTCCTGGACTCAACAATCTTATGCATCTCCAGTTCACTTTGTCATGGTAGTGCAAAACTTTATTTATATCTTGATTGGGTAACATGGATAGAGACAAATCACATGGTTTCGTTTCTTGTCAACGCATGATATGTATTTATTTATTTTTGGTTTATCCAATATGAAGTATGGTATTGTCCTCATATAAGGTAAATTTCCTATGGACGCAGAACTCACATAGCATGTAGACAGTCTTTGTCTTTTTCTGCAGGTATATTTCATATGGCAATTCTGTCAACCCAGGAATCACATCTTGTAATACAAGTTGTCTAACTGTACAGTGTACAATTGTGTTGTTGAGGGTTTAGTTGACAACGTTGACACAATGACTATATATGTAAGGGCATTTTGCATCGCATCGTAGATAATCAATTGTGCCATCATTTATGAATGCAGAGGCAGAAGCAGGAGAATTGGAATTGGCACATATAGGCTCGAAGGGGGTCAAGTAGGCATTTGTTGCAAACAGAACACCCTCAACCTGCACACATAATCATAGTAGTTAATATATTGAACAATATATATATATATATATATATATATATATACAACAAAAAATCTACACAAAACCATTGAAGGCATTTTTTTTTGTTCAAATTGTTTGTGGAGGTATATATGTATATGTACAACAGTTGTGGAGCTAGTTAATTTTTTGAGATCCTGTACTATGTTTGTTTGCAATTCGATTACAAATGTTGCTTAGGCTATGCGAAAGATCCTTTCTTTAACATCTCTTTTCTTTGTTATATTTTTGACATCGTCAATGGTTCCAATTGGGTAAATGTCATTGTTCTCTACAAATTGGTTGATTGTTGTGTCAAGTACGAAATGATATTCCGAGCAAACCACGGGAACTTTTTCAAAAACACTTGTTTCATTGAGCAATATAATATGATCACAATCACCACGGTCATATATTTTTTTCGGCAATATATTGAAATTTGTAATGGATATCCCATTACCTGGCAAGATCTTCTCTGCATGTTTTTGGACAAGTTGTGTAGGGATACTCAGTGTAACTATCATCATGGCTTCATTGTATGTCATGTCTGCATGCATAATGCAACTACTTTTGTTTTCCTTGTCTAAGTAGGTGTTATACATGACCATTATGTCTCTGATGAACACTTGTCAGGTTCGACGGTTGTTCAAGCCTTCTATTGATAGTATGTTGGGTGGTATAAGTTTAGACCCATTGACATTTTTTTGAACAAGAAAAGTAGTGTGAATGGCATTCTGTATATATATATATATATATATATATATATATATATATATATATATTGCATCAATGTACAAGTAGTCGCACAAATTGGATAAAGTATGCAGGTTAGAGTTTTGTAACCATACCTCTTAGTATTTGGACCTTGCACTATGTTGGGCATTTCACTTGTACTCGTCGATACTTCTTGTGAACTAAAAATCATGTGTTGTAGATGATATAAACATATTTACCATGGAATAGATGAATAAATAACTGAGGATATTTGTTTCCTAAACATAGAAAGAGCATAATCTATGAATCTTTACCTTTGGCCTTGTCATTGTGTTGATGTTTGTGATGATTGGCTACTCATACCCATGTCACTTGTCCAACTTTTTATGATACAAACATGTGTACACCGAACATGAAAACAACTAAATATGCATATGCATTGTATATTCTTCATATTTGATATTGTAATGTCCCCACTTTGGGACATCATCACAGGGCAGAGATTTATGATGACCAGAGTAGCCAGATGGATGCTAGAGCGAGTATAGGGGTATTTGAGAGGCATTGTGGGGTCCAGCTTGCATCGATGATCATATTCCATCATTATGAGCCATTCTGCACATGTTGGCTTTGGTTTCATTGCATTCTGACGATTTCCATGATTTTGACTATTTTGAGCTATAAGTCAATGGAATTCACTAAAGAGGTCATTTTGGGCACATTACTTGGAGAAACCTCTCAATGTAATAGCTCATTGAAATCGGGAGGAGCAACACTACAAGATGGGATGGCTAGAAGTGACTTTCAGTGGTTAGGGAAGCCACAAGGAGAGATAAGGAGTTTTTCAGAGGTAAAAGGGTTAATTAATTAATTAAAGTGATTTAATTAATTAATTAAATATTAATAAAATGAAAGTCACTTTGGAGG
>JZKD02S1732091.1:204716-216858 GCA_000966675.3 Picea glauca | reverse complement strand
CTACAGAGATTGAGAGGGATCTTGGAGATTCGGGCACCTGGGTTGTTCTTACCATCACCCGATCTATCAGTTGGCATATTTCTTAGGGTGATTGGACACTTTTTGCAGCAGGGCCGAGTTATTGAGGGTTTCAGCCTTCTATTCGAGCGTGGCATCATTCAGCTGGAGAGTTTGGCATTCAAATATGCTTGTATTGATCTTCATTTCTTATTCAACCTTTGGAGGCATCTTTTGTATTAGTGGGAGAATTTTGTAGAAGATCTTGTCTATTGTCTATCTTCTTGGCCATCTGTTGAGCATTCCAAATCGACATCTTCATTGTAGCAGGTTTCTCTATTTTATGAATAAAGAAGAATTGAGATGTTTTGGCTTGTCTATCTTATTGCATATGGTTGAGGTATGTTCCATGGTTATCTCTTTCTGTTATTTTCTACATACACACATATAAACACATCTAAAAAGTATATCAACAAAGTGTTTTACAAAATACCACAACCAGAAAAAAGTTTTAAAAAGACACCAAAACAGTGATGATCCTTGCATAATGGCTTGGGGTCATTACAGTGGTATTAGAGCTTAAATCTTGCAAAACTGAAGGGTCTTTCATAGGGATAAATGGATAGTGGGAAATAAATGGATGAGATAGCCCTTGAGATATCATGTGCGGAGATCATGTATGAAGGCTTTAGCAAGGAAACTAAGGCTACAATAACCTTCCTACAATATGTATCCTATAGAAATCCCCATTGGAGCAAATGGGATATTTTACAGGGGATGATCATAGCAGGTGAAAAGAAAAAAGAAACTAGATGGAAGGAAGCATGGAGAAACCCCACACCCATTAGGAGCACACAAATTTGCTACAGTTGCAAGGTGCCTTGGGAACCTGATCATAGGTGTAGGGGTAAGGGTAAGAAGCATATTATTGAGGTACGAGAGGATAGTGATGATGAGGCATGTGAGGATGGGTCAATTGAGGCTTATCTAGAGCAGTCTGATGATGATAGTGACTCTTGCACAGAGACTAGTGATAGTGACTCTACCTCAGAGGATAGTGAGGATGACTCTTGCACAGAGGCTAGCGATGCTTGCATGCTTGAGGAGGATGATGGCCCTTGTGTAGTGGATAGATAGTTGGATGGACAGGACGATAGCACCAATGTCTCAGCAGACATACCACATACCATTGATGACCTCACGCCTCAACAGAGTGGTGACACTAGTGAGGGGTCCCATGTGTTAGCATCTGGAGATGATGAACCTCCTATGGGGGTCGTGACACATCTGTCACTTGTCCAAACACCCATGATAGCCACGTCACATGAGGAGATCAGTGGCATGTCAGGTATGATGGATGAGCCTAGTGTGTGGGATGCACACCATGGACAGGTAGACCCATAGATCCAGGAGGAGGTACAAGGAGTATAGACAGGGGACCTTAATCATATAGATCAACCTGAGGAGATTGAGTCACAGTTATTGTAGACTCCATTAGTTGAGCAGATTGCAGAGGCTGACAGGTTGATGGAGCACTTACTTCCAGGATCAGATTGCATGGATGAGGATGCACTCTTTAGTAGTCAGGATGATCATAGCATGTGTCTGGATACATCTATATGGGATCCAGGTGCAGATGATAGTAGCAGGTTGAGTGCACAGGAGGATATAGCCACTCACACTGGATATAGTATGATTCAGAGGGAGATAGCAGTTGAGAATGATGTGCAGTTATGTATGGACAGACCTAGTAGCACCGTAGACAGTGGACAGTTGAGCACGTCATCGTATGCAGAGGACATTTCTGGGGATTCTAGAGTTGGCACTAGCAAGAATGACACTAGCAGTGAGGGGTCTGAGGTGGCCCCTCAGTATGACCATGATCAGGAGTCACACCACTCAGTGGCACAGTTGAGAGTTAGTGAGGATATTATTAGGGCAGAGACTAGACGTACTGATGATATGCATGTAGTGATGGAAGATTACTGTCGGAGAGCATCAGTGGCACATGGTAGTTCAGATGAGGAGATTTCCATGGAGGATTTTCATACTCTCAGGGAGAGGGTATTTGTGATGAGGACCGATCACTAGCAGTTGTTGACTGGCCAGGACTACATATTGAGGATTAGTGATACATATCATGAGGCTCTAAGGGAGCAGGAGCTAGAGATGGATCAACTCACTCAAGAGTTGGAGGGCCCTCAAGGATTCTTGAGAGGCACACACACAACCCTTCAAGAATCAGAGTCTAGATCAGATGGGTCTCTTGAGGAGATCCATCAAAGATCCACGTCATCTGTCTTAGTGGAAACTCATATGTATCATTCAGTCACATTGACAGAGGATGTTGATGATCGAGCAGAGGAGCACCAGTTGATGGGGGACACTCCCATTTGTGTCTTGGGAGTGGTTGATATCCATATAGAGGTTGATCCAGCCGTACACCTAGGATCTGTGATGCAGCATGAGTTTGTGGGAGATGACATGAGTATGTCGGAGCATACAATGATGAGTGATAGCTCACAAAGAGATGTCGAGATATATGGTGGCATTCGGAGGGGTATAGTGCCTTGTAGGGAGAAGACACACTTTGGGGAGTATGGAGACGTCACTCCTCTATAGCAGCACATAGTTGTGGGAGATCACCTTCACCATTTCAGCAGTTACATGGTAGATGAGAGATGGAGGTTGGTTGACCAGCAGTCAGAGGGGTTACTTCCGGTTGTACTGGATGGTGGGGAATCGGTGATGACCACAGGAGAGCATCTTTCATGGATACCGATGGACGAGCTTCTGGTCGAATCCTAGGGATTGACCAAAGCTTGTGATGCCTTCCAGTCCTACAGTCAGCTGTAGATGCCTCTATTAGCTTGTCCTGATACTTTTATCATAGAAAGCAGCATGAGGAGGGATAGGTTGTGGCTAGGGGCATGGAGAGTGAGTAGCTTGAGACTACATGACATGATTACTTTTACGGCATACAGCAGGTCAGAGGTGGACCATGTTAGACAAACAGTTGAAACTTGGGGTGTGATGGTGAGAATCATAGACCAGGAGATGACAGATGAGCACCGAGGGCTTCCGACAGTGATCAGGCCAGCACAGGAGCAGCTAGCAGAGATTGGAAGTGATAAAATTCCAAGTTTTCCATGGGATCTGAGAGTACACTTGGTTAGCAGGATGTCTCACTACTTGATGACTCAGGTAGCACCAGAGAGCCACACACTCCACCTCGGGTTGGTTTGGAGGGAGCCTACAGGTACTTGTCCTATGTAGCGAGACATTTCCTCCCTCGTGATCATCATGATAGGGCATGGATATGTTTAGACAGGTACTTCTTATACAGAGGTGTCTAGGCTGATAAAGTTTCTAGGCAGTAGGTTCAGTGGTCACAGGTATTTCATCTTGAGGATCCAGGTGAGGAGGATCCAATATGTATGCAGGGGACAAACAATCGTGGTTAGAGTAGTGCAGTGGTGGCATGATGCTCTTTGACAGAGGTTAGCATGGGACCCAAAGATTGCAGGATTGAGCAGTTCATTGATCGATAGGGGAGAGTGGACCATTGCAGAGGAAAGTTATTCTAACTTTCCATTGAGATTCAATGTTGAGAGGAGCGCACCGCTTGCGAACGTCTCATGGAGGTCTTGCAGTACCTCATTCTGGCATCAGTATGTGTAGTTTATGGAGGCCATGTGGATCTTGATAGAGACTAGGAGGATGGACTCACTCTAGGATGAGGCCATGTGTCAGGTACAGGAGACTCACAAAGTTGGTGTATTTCAGGATTATGCGTCCCAGGGGCTAGCAGTTCATGACTTGATATGGGACCCAAGGGGCAGCATGTGTGATTGTTCATCTTCTGATGGGTTCTACTATGCAACCCATAGGTGGAAATGGGATCCTGGTATTTTATTTGAGATGATTTGGTTATTGCTTGAGGACAAGCAATTTTCTAGCAAGGAGCACTGTAATGTCCCCACTTTGGGACATCATCACAGGGCATAGATTTATGATGACTAGAGTAGCGAGATGGATGCTAGAGCGAGTACATGGGGTATTTGAGAGGCATTGTGGGGTCCAATTTGCATCGATGATCATATTCCATCATTATGAGACATTCTGCACAGGTTGGCTTTGGTTTCGTTGCATTCCGATGATTTCCATGATTTTGACTATTTTGAGCTATAAGTCAATGGAATTCACTTAAGAGGTCATTTTGGGCACATTACTTAGAGGAACCTCTCAGTGTAATAGCTCATTGGGATTGGGAGGATAAACACTACAAGATGGGATGGCTAGAAGTGACTTTCAGTGGTTAGGGAAGCCACAAGGAGAGATAAGGATTTTTTCAGAGGTAAAAAGGTTAATTAATTAATTAAAGTGATTTAATTAATTAATTAATTATTAATAAAATGAAAGTCACTTTGGAGGGACAAGGTGAGCCAAAAGGATAAAAGGAAGGCAAGGACCTCTACTCATCATTCATGTATGCTTATCAGTTTGATATCTCGCTTTAGCTAGTGAGCCCATCTCTTGGGGGTTTTGAGGGTTTTGACTTAACAAACCCTAGAGGACGATTCGGTGGTGAAAGATTCCACCTAGCTTGTCCCAATCTTGGTCTCAGAGATGCAATACTCTCCCACACCATTCTAGTCAGATCTACATCAGTGCAGGAGGTTCTACACAGCCACAGGCACAAGAAGAGGAGGAGGGCCCACCATTGGGGGTTTCCAGCAAGGGGGGCGCACCATCCTTGGAGAGAGATTTGTTGTAGGAGATTGGCAGGGTCGTTGAGGATTCTATCACTTGGTTTTTCATTACAGGGCCTTGTATATCAGATCTAGTGCTTTCTGAGATAGTTTTATGGCTCAGATTATTTCTCAAGCAGTGGAGCAAATTGAAGAGAAGGAGGGCGTTTTTGAGATCCAGATGTAGTCCATTTGGAGGGGTTACACTTCAGATCTGACCCTGAGACTTCACCTAGTGACTTGCAGTGTCCCGATCTATATTTCTAGAGAGTTTTAGATCATTTGGAGGCCTCCTTCAGTAGGGTTGAATTATCTAGGGTTTCAGTCATCCAGTGGCGCGCACCATTCAGTGGGGGATTTCCGATCTATAGAGATTGAGAGGGATCTTTGAGATTCGGGCACCTGGGTTGTTCTTAACATCACCCGATCTATCAGTTGGCATATTTCTTAGGGTGATTGGACACTTTTGGTAGCAGGGTCGAGTTATTGAGGGTTTCATCCTTCTATTGGAGCGTGGAATCATTCAACTGGAGAGTTTGGCATTCAGATCTGCTTGTATTGATCTTCATTTCTTATTCAACCTTTGGAGGAATATTTTGTATTTGTGGGAGAATTTTGTAGCAGCTCTTGTCTATTGTCTATCTTTTTGGTCATCTGTTGAGCATTCCAAATCGGCATCTTCATTGTAGCAGGTTTCTCTATTTTATGAATAAAAAAGAATTGAGATGTTTTGGCTTGTCAATCTTATTACATACGGTTGAGGTATGTTCCATGGTTATCTCTTTCTGTTATTTGCTGCATACACACATATAATAGTATCTAAAAAGTAGATCAGCAAAGTTTTTGACAAAATACCACAACCAGGAAAAAGTTTTAAAAAGACACCAAAATAGTGATGATCCTTGCATAATGGCTTGGGATCATTACAAATATGGATGTACATTAAGCACATGCATTGTATTTGATTTATGTAACACACCCGACCCCTAATTACTCTTTTGAAGGTTCAGGTATCATAATTTCGTTTTTCCTTAACTATCTCATCTCAAATCATCTCTCCAAGATGATTCATTCTCTTCTACTTACCCGTAGCTTTCTAATGACTATTATCATGCTCTATATCGACCCTTGGTTTATATCTTATGGCTTCCTGAAGTTCTTTAGGCATTCATTAGTTGGAGGTCATGTGGAACCCATGTGGATCCACCTTAGTTGATTGTCTCCAAGTTCCTTCATCCACGGTGGAAGTCCATCCACCATCTGATTCCATGACTAGACTCAATATTCATCTAACACGTAGGCAAACCAAGAATTCCTCACTTTGGGGCTTCAACGCTTCAACACTTCAGTGTTTTATGCCTCTTCGCTATCTCTGAATGAGACCACCCGGAGTATCGAACTTCCGAAGTCTCGTAATAATTCCACGTGACTCCGACCTTCAATCCTTTTGGTCCCTTTATAATACTACTCACAAATCCTCTGGAGCCCTGAAGTCCCAGACTCCTGGAGTTCCGGTCACTCTACCAATCACTTTGGATAAGCATCTTGTACCAAGGATTGACATGTGTAAGGGTCTGGGTCAACACATGTCATGTTTCCATGGGTCTATAAGGTATGTGATATGCATGAATCCGAGTGACATGTGGCACGTCAAACTTGGGTCCACGTCACCCTCGATGATGTCACTACTCCACGTCACTCTGGATTGACCTTCCTTTATTCCCTTCGATCTCACGGCCAAGGTTAGTCCACGTACTGCTTGGATCAATGGTCCTTGCTACTTTGTAACTTCAGAATTCAGTGGTTTCATGATATAAAGTTCTCCTTTCCCACTAAGTAGGCCAGCGTCGGGCTGACCACAGCCTAGATATCACGGTGAGGAAAAGTACCGAGGAGTCCTCGAATCGATTACTCTCATTACTTCGGGCTTTAGAGCTTATCGACACATCACACCTCAAATTCCTCGGAGGTCCCAGTCTCCAAACTAAAGGATCTGGTGCTACGTGTCCCCTGTATATCGACGATTGAAAAGGATCATGAAGGATCTGAGGATCGATGATCCTCATTACTTCATGAATTCAAGCTTCGGGGGATTTAATATTACAATGTCCCTATTCTTCCAAAATGGTCAATGTCAGGCTGACATCGGGATAGATATAATGGCTTGAGGATTTCCGCGTAACTCCAAAGATCTATGGCTCGTAAATTCCACTCAAAGGGTCTTATGGGTCCCGTTATTCGGCCACTCCTAAAGGAACATTTGTCATCCCAAAACACTCTGGTAAGAATACATGGCACATTCCTTAGGCCACAGTCATCCCCTACCCATGTCACGAGGTCTCCACACCTAGAACATCACCACTCGACACCTCATCCCCCTTGTTTTCTTCATCATGATACACACGTCCCCATGATCAAACGATCAAGAGGGATCCCAACAGATCCTTAGATCCACAATCCACATTACTTCACAGCTCTGAAATTCGATGGGTTTTGATGCTACCACGTCCTTGTTCTCTCAAAGCAGTCAATGTTAGGTTGACTTCATAGTAGATCCAACAACTAGGAGAGAACCAAAAGGATCCCCAGATCAACAGTCCTGGTCACTTCACAACTCCGACCTTCAGGGTTTTTTTCTTCACTGCCACTTCATTTTCACGAAGCAGGACTTTGTCGAAGTACCATGTGTGGGTCCCTCGTCTTAAATGATCGGATGGTAGGCAAGACTCTGAACAATCTTTCCAAAAACTACAACTCTCCTTCACTTTGTAACTTTGGCTTTTAGGGAGTTTCATTCTATAGTATCTCCATCCTCCCAAAGTGGAACTTTGTCAAAATCATCTCGGTGTAGATCCAAAGGCTAAGGGAATTCCCTGAACTTCTCAATCGGTGGCTCGCACTACTTCGTGATGGGTAGTTGGATCCCATTTTTATATGGTAATATAGGTTTACCTAGGCACTAGGGAAACCCTCCATTTTCGGTCAACTTGTCGGTAACTGAATCTCTCAGTTACCTTCAGCCAATTTAAGGCTAGCAAGGTCAGTAATACTCTGAAGTCCCAGACTTCTAGAGCTCCGAAGCCAGGAATTCTTAGCTCCCTTAGACTTAGCCTAAGGTATTTAAGTTTTTTTAATATGGGTCCTCCCGAATGGATCTCATCTGCTCATCTTCCAAATGAAAATGTCTCCCCTTTCAAGGCTTGAATATCTCTATCCTTCATGAGTTTCATTAGTTCTGAAGGAATTAGGAACTGGCGCATGCTTTGCGCTCTTTCTCTGGAGATTAAAAAAATCCTTCCTCTAGGAGACTTAGTGATCTAGGTGGACATCAATGGCCACCCAACGGGCTATCATACACCTAAAATAGAGATCATATGAAAAATTTATGACCCCAGGAAGTTGATGTACTAACTTACCCAAATGGGGCCCACATGAATTTTGGCGCTTCATCTCCAAGGGTTAGGTTTTTGGATGTCTAGGGTTTTCGGCATTCAGATGTCTAGGGTTTTCGGCATTCATGTTTATTGTAAAAAGGCCTTCAAAGCCTCATTGTAATCATCTTCTTGCGAATGATCACAGTCGTCACATCTCTTCTTAGGGATAAGTCCCCACCATCCTAGCAAGCTTGTTTCCGGTGCATTTTACAGTTTCATCTTATTTCCTTATTGAATAGAAAATCAGTTTTATTGTATCTCTGTTATTTTGTGTTAAGCATTGTTATGGGTGGGAAATCCCTCCTATGGACTAGCACTAAGGGTTTTATCATGCATGCAAAAATGACCTAAAGATTCTTACTTTTTACCATCATCCCATGCCTAAACCCCATTACTCATATGTAAATACAAGGCTCAAGATATTAATTTGACGTACCTTATTTTTCATGTTTCTATGTCGATCCCTTTTCGCACTTGGTCGTTCTTTGACTGCAACTCTCCTCCCAATAATGACCTTCATTCACTAAAGACAAACAAAGAACTCCACATGCATTTGATCTATGAACTAATAGGTTAGAGATTTAATCAATCATACAAGCAATATTCCAATAATGACAATCTCATATGGCAGGACGAGAAAAGCAATTATTTTATTAACTTCACAATGATACCTTACAATGATAAAGTCAGCCATTGCTCCTCGATCCTAGTTCTGGGCTCTTCTTCCACTGTCTTCCAACTGCTTTGCTCTCTACTTCTCTTTGCATAAGGACGGCTAAAGGTTGGGACAAAGGGAATGCTCAATTGGGTATAGTTTCTTTACTATGATTTTCCTTTCTCCAAATGGGACCCCTACCCCTTCTTTTATAGGTTAGAAGGAGCTAGGTATTTGGTCGAATGACCGGCCATGCATGGCCCAAACCTGTGTGTTCCGTTAGCAACTTTCCTTTTTACATGCTTTGGTGGGTACACGTGGGTTGTCTTGGGTCATCTAGCATGTACATGCATGCAGTAATGGAGAAGGGCATGTGGGCCTTTATAAAAGGGGTTTTTAAGAAGAGTTGTTCAGTAGTGTTTTAGCAAAGAAGGAATATGATATGGCCTGATGCCAGGTAAGCATGTCTAGTGCAATTTAGGGTTATAAAATATGCCCTCTAATGTGTGAGGTCAGAAGAGCATCTGATGGTCGAAATACATTAACAATATTCACTAATGTTTCGAACAAGTGAGCCCAGGGACCAGAAATCGAGAGGTGTCGTCTGCAAAATAATAACTGTCTCACTGAGGTGGGCATACCCATTCTTGGGACAAAATAAAATCATGGCTACCAATCAAATACACTATAGATCCATGTCATATAACTATATAAAGTGTAGCCATGAGAAATACACAGCGGAGCTACATCTCGAACTCAAAAAGATATACATGTAGAGTATCCATCTTCTAAAAGATGATAAGGCCTGATGGCTGGAGATGAGGTCTTCAAAGCTCGAGCAACAACTTCAAACTCTTCAAAACTCAGGTAGGAGTGTAATATGAGTGTATGACTTCACTATCCATAGGTCTTCGATGGCTCGTCGGTCATGGACTAGAGAATCTTTATTATCAGACTGAAGGCTTCATTGATTTTGAACAAAGACTTGATTGGACTTTTGGGATGGTTGGGCATGAGGGAAAGAGACAAACCGTAGAGGGGCCGACTCAGGCTTGGTAAAAACTTCCCTTGGACAATAGTATGACAAATGATGAGACTTAGGCAGCATGGCATTAACATAAGTTTACGAGGTAGGAGGCAATGCAAACTCTCCATATGTTTGGAAGAATAACCAAACGGAGGAGGACACAGCTCAATGTAGCAGGAACAACTTCCTAAGGTCATATAAAATCCTAGGGTTTGATGAACAAATGGACATATGTGATTTATCCAAGGGAGATGCATTGTGCTACCAATAAAAATAAAATACTTTTCCCTTCCTCTTTTTGGGGTATATTTGATTTTTTTTTGTCTTTTTCAATAATTTTGGAAAACGAATAAAAGAATGTTATGCTACAAAGGAGGAATGAGTGTCACAAACATACATGTTTGAGGCGCAAGGACAAGATTGATGTTCAAAGTAAGGACACTCGGGAAAAATCCCTCCTGGGACCAAAGGTGTCAAGACGCAAAGGCAAAGTGCTACAGGGCTTGCGTATAAGGCATGCTTCAGATGGTTCAGTTGAGAGAAACATGGAGCTTGCATTAGACCAAAGACGCAAGTATGCAAATGCGGTTAACAAAACACACAATGGTAACATCCTTCGATGTAATTTTAACGAGCCCAAAGAAGGTAAACTCGGTGGTTTTTCATATTTAGAGAGTCTGGAAAACGTAAAAGGGGACTCCAATGGGGTACCTTTGTTGAAGGTAGTCTAGTCGGTTCGAAAAAGGGGTAAACTAGCACCAACAAGACATCTATTCAAAACCATTTTAACGAGTGTGATAAAGACAAGATCACTCGGCCATTTTTTCATTTCTAAGGAGTCTGAAAAAATCTTAACTATGGACTCTGTCAGGAATGTTATTCTATACCATTTTAACGAGTGTGAAAGAATAAGGTCACTCAATGATCTTTTCAATTTTAGGGAGTCTGAAAAGAGCTTAACTATGGACTCTGTGGGGGTTCCTTTTTCGTAAATTTAGTCCCTCAGGCCCGAAAAAGGGTTAAAATTATACCTGAGAGTACCCTTCTAGAGAACTGAAGTTCCTAGACTATACCTTTGTTCGTACAGTTGACCATCTAGATTGAAAAAGGGGTAAAATACCACCGGATAGACGTGCCTTCAAATTTTAGTTTAACTAGCATGAAAGACCACAAGATCACTCGACAATATTTTCACATTTAGAGGGTCTGAAAAGAGCTTAAAAGAAGACCCGTAGGGGGCTATGACTCATATATGAAACTGGTTTAGGTAGAGCCTATTAATAGGCTCATACCAAGAGTCTCTTCGATAGTCAACTTGAGAAGTCTCCCATAAGGGAAGAAAACACAAACCACAGTGTAAGTCCTCCCACAATCTAGAATCTGTAGTCATGGCTTCAAGGATAGCCTCATCTGAAGGCAATTCAAAATCCAAGAAATCATGCAATCGAGGGTCGACAGTCCCAAAGGGTGAAGTAAACTGACCATATTCCATATGACAGTGGAGGTTTTGGCCAGGACTAGCAGAGTCTATCAGTGAAGAATCACAAGTATCAAAGCTTGAGGATCTACAAACAATGAGATCAGATTCAGAAGGAGACTCAAAATCACTCGTACCAAGAGGGGGAAGCAAGGGCTCCCAAGCCCCCATTGGATAAACCAATGAATCAATTGTTGAGACCAAGTCTCAGGAAGTCAAACATGATTGCACAAGTTCCTGCTCAGAAGCAATTGAACATCGAGGATAAGATGCCACATAATTAACCCGTGGTGGGGTTGAGTCTACACGAACATTAGGAACATGTAAAGGGGTAGTCTGAAACAACGTCGAATTAGGATGGTGATTATCAGGTGCCAGCTGGTCAATAGTGACAATGCTTTCATTGTGAGGGAAATGAATCACCCGGAAGAACGTAGACACCACTGTTGATACTGAGAGGGGGGTGAATCAGTATCAAGTACAATTTAAAACATTTTTCAACTTATACTTGAACCATTCAATTATATCCAATTATAAATGAACAATAGTATAAGAGTTACCCCAATACACCACAATACACCATGCACAATATATAAGAAATAATCAATAGTTTTTGTTCAAGGGAAGTAATGACTTCCAAAGGTAGCTACAGCTTCCAAATGTAAAGGGAGTGATAAAACTCCAAGAGGAAGATACAATCCTCCAATATAAAGAGAGATCTTAACTCTCTATCCTTTCCCCTTCCTTCCACCCAAGCATATATGAGAGATAATGAAACTTTATTCAATTCTGGTCTGTTCA
>JZKD02S1732091.1:189891-201667 GCA_000966675.3 Picea glauca | reverse complement strand
CATGTACAATTCACTTTGTCATCTTCAAAAATTCATTTCTCCTTAACCATGAGGATCCACGTGACGTGCCACATACCACCAGAAAGATCATGATGTATACTATCCATCCATGGGTTTTGTATCTTCATTTTCATTTTCCTTCATGTCCAAATAACTTCATCAATCTTCTGGTCCAAAACCCATGACTAGGGTTGACATCAATGACAACAACCAATCTTCCAACAACCACAACATTCATAGCATATACATAATCATGCCCGAGAAGAATATTGAAATCTAACGGGCCTTGCACCACTATAGCATCAAAAAGGATAGTTTCCCTACCTAACGAGATAGTAAATTGAGGAAGAACCCCTAAAAAATCACTAGGATGTCTGTCAAAATCCAACAGCTCATGTGAAGTAGACTCAAGCTTGGGAGATCCCAAGACTTTCCAAACCGAGGAGGATAAAATACTTGCGAAGGCTCCTTCATCCATTATACATCGATAAATGTTTGTTGAATTAACTTCAAACCTTATTTGAAAAGGTGCATAAGAAGGAAGACGAGGCTCAACAAGATCATTCCAGTCAAAGGAAACCATCCTAGGGCTTGGAGGGGGTGTACTCGAAATGAGTGGAATGCCCCCTTGTTCTAAAAGTACTGAACTAGAAACGCTAAAAACATAGTTGGTAGACACTTCACTCCCCAAGAGAGGAGTGGTATCAGCCGAAGACTACATCAGTGTGACCACTTTCTCAACCAATGGTTGAAAAGTCTATGGGACTACATGGTCTAAAGGCACCTCACCCCCTAAAAGAGGAGTGGGACTAGCCGATGACTGCATCGACATGACCACTTTCACAACCAATGGATGAATAGGTTGCGAGACTACATGGTCTAAAGGCACCTCACCCCCCAAGAGAGGAGTGGGATCAGTCGATGACTGCATTAGCATGAACACTTTCTCAGCCAATGGCTAAATAGGCTGAGAGACTACATGGTCTAAAGGAACCTCACCCCCCAAAAGAGGAGTGGGATCAGCTGATGACTGCATCGGCATGATCACTTTCTCAACCAATGGCTGCATAGGCTGAGAGACTACATAGTCTAAAGGCACCTCACCCCCCAAAAGAGGAGTGGGATCAGTTGATGGCTGCATTGGCATGACCACTTTCTCAACCAATGGTTGAATATACTGTGAGGAAACCGCAGAAGACCTAGAATCAGAAGATCTTGTAGACAGGGACCACAATCTTCGTACCTCTGGAAGGTCAGGGCACAAATGAGTAAGGTGATCTCCCTTGCAAAGATTACAAGGGAACTTAGGTTTACATCCTATCTGTCTAGATTTCTCAACAGAATCAATGCCCCCAGCATGAATGGTAGAGGCTTGTTTCACATCTCCAACCTGACTTGTAGAGGTTGGTGATGGGTCGATAACATTACTCGCAGAGGCTACAGACCTATTACCAATATGACTAGCAGTGACTAGAATTTCTCCCCCAGCATGACTTGCAGAGGCTGGGTTCTTGCCCCCAGCATGACTTGTATAGGTTGGGTGTTAGTCTTCAACATGACTTGCAGAGGTTTTTGACCTATCTCCAACATGACTCGCAGAGGTTGGTGATTTCTTCTTCCTATTGTTCCTCTTTCTATTTCATTTAGACTTTCGGTTACTAGTAACTGTACTTTCACCAGAGGCGGGAGAAGGAGGAGGAGAAGACTTTGCTGATGAAGAAACATCAACAGGGTGCCCATGACATAAAGTTCTTAACTAAGAAGCGTCAAGAGAATTGGAACATTTGGAATGGTACCCAACCAAACCGGTAATCCCACATTCAACCCAGAAATGTACAAAGTGGACATCAAAGGGACACCAACGTTTCCAAAGAAAGGAAAAGAACAAGAATCCCCTTGCGAAGGGGTTCCTTGGTTGGTATCATCGGGAAATTTATCCATGAATATCTTATGCAGAGTTTCTCCCCTTGCAAGATCATTCAAATCCGTAAAAGTCTCACACACTGACTCTGAAGAACTAGTGTTACCAAAACAATGCATATAAAGAGGCGGCTCCGCGTTTCTAAGAGGAAGACTGAAATGTCCTCTCAACCGATGGAGTGGGAGGTCTACCACCCTAGGTCAGAGACCCAAAGCCACAACTGACTAACTCACTATGGAAAACTAGGGAGCATAGAGCACAAACTAAAAGTTCCTAAAGGAAAATCAAGCAAACGACTAACTAGTTGGAAGAACAGTTACACCAACCAACACTAGAGCAACTTATCAGTGCAAGTGAAACTTGAATACGAAAGCACCCTCTAGGTATACACTACAAATCATGGCTTGATGTCCTCCCTAGGTACTGCGGTATACCCCCATGGTCAGCTGTGTAAGTCCCTAAAATAAAGGAAACTAGGTTGCCAGCTCGTGAACGATCACTAAGTGGGTACAGTCGACAGTTTGGTGGACCGTAATGAGTAGGGTATCAAGCATGAAACCTATCAAGGGTATCGAAAGCAAGTGTTCTATAAGATGACTGAGGACCTCAAATGGATTCAAGACCCACAAAGCTCCATGGCAAATGCGATCAACCGAATCCCAAGATAAGTTCTCTATATGAGTTCCCTACTAGGCTTGGTTTGGCTTTGGAGGGGTTATCTCAGCTACCTTTCCACACGTGACCTCGTATTTACCCCTATGTTAGAGGGGGGTCCCGGATAATTTCCACGTTACTATACTTCTACACTCCTTATCACATACTTGTATGTTTGTTTTATAGCCTTGAAGAGTTTCCTCTCCAACCTAAATCAAGGCTCTAGCCTATTCTAGTTGATGGACCCTACAAACATAAAGTCTAGTAAATTTTAATTAGCGTTCTTTTACTGGCTTGATTTACTCAAAAGGGTATGGTAGTGCAACTGATGGTGTTAAGATTCTTGTTAAAAATGATGAAACTTATATGAACACTGGCAAAGAATGATTATATTTCTTTTTTTTTTCTTTTGAAATGCTTTTAAAATTAGAAGAAAACACAATGCTATGCTAATTAATGAAAAGAAAATGCCATGAAAGAAAGAGATCTAACAAACTAAGTTTTTTTTTATATTTTCTTCCAATCATAGCAAAAATAACAAAATATTCTAAAAGAAACTGATAAATGCACGATTCATGCCCCCCCCCCCGGCCATGAGGGGGGAATTTTTTTTTAAATGTAACTCATTTTTATTAAAATTTCAAGCTAAAAATAAGTTAAAAAATCTAGGAAACAAAAAAAATCTTTTAAACGAAAAAGCAAGCTATGTTGGAATACAACCTAGGCTAAAATTGCTTATGACAGAGACCAGAAAGAAACAAGAAAAACCTGGGAAGTAAAAACTTGACTGGGAAGAGGATGATTGCCTCCTCAAAATTTTCTAGACAGACACGTGACTGTCACTTCAAAAAATACAGTATGCACATGCGCTGCCCAAAGATAGGACATGTATGCACATGTTCAAGCCCACTACAGGCCGTTTTTGCCTCTGTTTTTCCTCAAAAAAGGAGGACAAGCAGCTAAGCTTAGGCAGGGAGTACTGGTATTGAAAACAGAACCCCTTAAAGGTGCAAAAACTTGCTTTGACAAAGAAGAGGCAAGAAAACTTTAGCAAAACAAAGCTAATCCTGAGGTTTTTACCTGACTATGGACTGTTCAATCAGAGACCTAGAAGGACCCAGAATATCCCTGAGAAGGATCACTTCTGCAGGGGAGAGGATGATTGCCTCTTCCTAAGAAGGATTTCCTGGGTTCTCAGACACGCAGCTAGCACTTCATCAGCAGGTGTACAAACGTGGGATTACTAAATTTAGGGCATGTACATACGCGGGCTGACTAAAGGTAGGGCACATTCATATGCGGGTTGTCCCACTACAGGGCGCATATGCCTTTTAAGACTCTCAAAAATAGAAAATAAATAGTCTGGTAAGCAGAGCAAGGAAGACTGGTATTGAGAACCAGAACCCCTGAACACTAAGATTTCTTGTAGAAACTCAAAAAAGGTAGTAAAACCAATTTCAAAATACCCAATAAAAAATCCCCAAAGAACCCTAGAGAGTCCCCAGTATGGTCGCCAATTATGTTGTGGGTGGGAAATCCCTCCTACGGACTAGCACTAAGGGTTTTATCATGCATGAAGAAATGACCTAAATATTCTTACTTTTTACCATCATCCCGTGCCTAAACCCCATTACTCATATGTAAATACAAGGCTCAAGAGATTAAGTTAATGTACCTTATTTTTCATGTTTTGATGTCGATCCCTTTTCACGCTTGGTCATTCTTTGACTGCAACTCTCCTCCCAATGCTGACCTACATTCACTAAAGACAAACAAAGAACTCCACATCCATTTGATCTATGAACTAATAGGTTAGAGATTTAATCAATCATACAATCAATATTCCAATAATGACAATCTCATATGGCGAGATGGGAAAAGCAATTCTTTTGTTAACTTCACAATTATACCTTACAATGATAAAGTCGGACATTGTTCCTCGATCCTGGTCCTTGGCTCTTCTTCCACTGTCTTCCAACTGCTTTTCTCTCTACTTCTCTTTGCACAAGGATGGCTAAAGATTGGGACAAAAGGAATGCTCAATCAGGTATAGTTTCTTTACTATGACTTTCCTTTCTCCAAATGGGACCCCTACCCCTTCTTTTATAGGCTAGAAGGAGCTAGGTATTTGGTCAAATGACCAGCCATGCATGGCCAAAATCTTTAGTTAACTTACCCAAAGTTGTGTGTTCCATCAACAACTTTCCTTTTTCCATGCTTTTGTAGGTACATGTGAGTTGTCTTGGGTCAGCTAGTATGCACACACGTGCAGTAATGGATCAGGGCGCGTGGGCCTTTATAAAAGGGGTTTTTAAGAAGAGTTGTTCAGCAGTGTTTTGGCAAAGAAGGAATTTGAGATGGACTGATGCCAGGTAAGCATGTTTGGTGAAAATTAGGATTATAACAAGCACCTGTTAATAATCTATAGTCATTTCATTCTGCTCATAAAATCTGGATCTGTGGTATCAGAGTGGTTTGCTCCTTGTCATGTTAATGCATGTCCCCAACGAGGTCAGAGTACAAGGAGTTGGGTCTTGAGATTTTTTCTCTTGACGACAAAATCTCTCACACACCTAAGCGACCTCTCATGGCATGAGAAAATAAAGATGACAAGACAGGTGATCCTTTCAAACTGTTGATTAAGGAAGCCCTCACGCAACAGGGGAATGAGGTGATGGATAGTTTCGTCAAAATCCTTCGACGGATACCAACAAGAGACGCACCTTCTTCGAGTGGAGGTGTCACCCCCTTCAAGGTACAAATAAACTTCGATATTCCTATATTTGAAGGTCATATAGATGCAGATATTGTAGACAAGTGGTTGAACCTAATAGAAGGGTATTTTTTTGTCCATAACTTTTTGAATAGAGAAAATATTACTTTTTCACTCCTCAAATCCATTCCCCATGTCAAAGATTGGTGGGAAACTTTCAATGAGAAAAAGGAAACATAGGAACCCTCATTATTTATAGTCATGGCCACCTGGGAATCCTTCAGGGATGATATTAAGGAACAATACTACCCTGTTGGAAGTTATGATGACTTGTATACCAAATGGACCACACTGTGGAAAGAAAGAGACCAAGCAGTTCCAGATTTCACAAATATCTTCCATACCTTGCGCACCAAGCTGGGTATCAAATATTTAGAGTGACATGTGGTGCTCAAGTATCATGGTTCTCTACATAGATACATCCATATTGAAATGGAATTTATGGACATATCATCCTTGGGCGTGGGCTACTGATATGTCGTCAAAATCAAGTAGAAGCTCAAACAAAAGATGTGACAATTTGGACCTAGGAACCCCTCACAACAAAAGATGGGAAAGGGTGTTCCCAACCCACAGAACAAAGAACAGAGAAAATATGGATATCAGGACAACCAGTCCAAGCCACAAGAAAATAAGGACACTGAAAAGACAAAGAAAGATAATGGGAAATGGTGAAACTTCCATAAGAGCCCTTGGCATAACACTGATGACTACCCCTCAAAGTAGTCGATGGTGGACGAACTGAAAGCCTCTGAATCAGATGTGGTTTCTGACTCTAAGCCAAAATCAGAAAGGCGAAGATGGATCATTGACTTAGAATCCAGTTCCACTATAGCTACCACCAAGATCCAGCCTAGTGAACCAGACAATCTAGGAGAAGGAGTGCACATATTCCATTCTCAGATGTGGGTAAAAGGCACCTCATTGCAATTTATCATTGATAGTGGTAGCCAGAAGAACCTCATCTCAAGAAGGCCATCAAGAAGGTGGCCCTGCCGACAATGCCGCACCGACAACCCTACACCATTAGATGGCTCCGCCAAGGAAGCGATCTCCGCTTCAGCCAATAGTGCCAACTATCATACGACATCAAGCCCTTCAAAGACGAGGTATTGTGTGATGTTGCTCCTCTCAAATTTTGTGATGTTCATTTGGGACAACCTTATTTATGGAAACATCATGTTGTATATGAGTCTAGGCCTCGTAGTTTTATTATTACCTTGAACAGGAAATTGTATAGGAAACCCAAGGCAGTCCCACCTAGTGTTATTTCCTTGATCTCTGCTAAGCAATACAGGAAGTTTGTCTTCTTCGTGATTCGCTCTTAGAATAAGTGAAAGATAATAGCCACATATGGGGTCTCTGTTGGAACAGGGGAAAACCAAGTGTTCAACACTACAACATCTCACCAACAAAGCCCTAACTACTAGCCCTTTCAACAACACTTGCGAAGAAGATGAAGTCTCAAACGAGGTAGAGGCATGGGTGGTTGCAAGACTCAGGTGTTTGCAACCTTAGATAGGACATAGATCTGTGATTCTAACACTTAATAAAGCACTCAACACCATCAATTCCTCAATATGCAAGCAATATCCACTTCGCTAATAGAACACAACTTCACAGTACGCACACTAATTTACTGTATTCAAGCACTTAGCATAGGAAATTAGATCAAATCGAGTAGATCAGGCACTAAATATAACCATATAGATTAGATCTAACATTCTCACATCTAATAATCACAAAGCATAAGTAGATTTATCTAAATACATCCAAGCACTTAGAAAATAACATGTAAATCACATAAGACAAAGCACAAAGCATCATAACACAATATTTATGTGGTTCACCCCCACCCTGGGGCTATGTCCACCAACTCTTCTTCTTTATAGTCTTCAGTCAATCGGTTACAAGAACAGAGCCTCAAAACCCTTACTCCACATAGGACAAAAGATCTGCATAGCTCGCTAGATCCTTCTTCCTTGCATTACAACACAAGGCCTTCTACAGTCTCGCACAAGGACTTGCACTTAGCTCTGCAAGTCTTACACAGAATGCACAAAGCCCTTACAATCCACACTAGCACTTACCCTCTAGCACTTAGCTTATCGGCCTACTAGTTCTCTTTCTACATTGCCTAGCCTTCTATTTATACTTTACAAAATAGGCCTAAACATGGGTAAAACCCATGGGATGCATCCCAATCCTGTTACAGTATCCCCAAAAACCCAAAAAGGACCCAAAAGTGGGCCGAGATCCCTTGATATTTGCTTCTTCTTGTGGTCCTCCTTCGACAGGCTATCGAAGTCCCAACATAGGTCAATATGACCAAGAATCTCCCAAAATTTGGTCAAGGGCCAACATGCCCCCAACACTCACCTGTGACTTGTCCCTAATCACTATGGTCTGATCAGTTCTACTTCAAAGGCCTCGAACTTGGCTCGAGCTGCTTCAACCTACTGTTGTGTGACGACCTCTTGCTCGGCGAGCTCTCAGATCACTATTTCATTTACTGGCCCTTCTAGATGTTGTTTTGTTGCGTTAACAACCTATTCTATATCTTCTCCTCGTCTTTCAACCTCTGTAAACAACTGACATGCCTTATCTTGCACAGGTTGGAGCCATTGATTAACTTCCATAACTTTTCTCTGGATCATATGGATCTATTGTTGGGTTGTACATTGCTCATGAGACCTCTTCATTCTGTCTACAACTGACAGATCTTTCAACTGCGCTTGTAGTGTGTCTGCATGTTGCTTTGCTTCCTAGAGTTGCAACTCCAGTGCCTATAACTCTGGGTTCTCGGTGAAGTTTTCATATGTTTGGGAATTGCAGTTACTCAGTTTCTTTCACTCCAAGGCAAGAGATTTTAGTCTGTCAACTTTACTGTGGGCAGTTTCTTCCCTTTGGTCTCTTACATATTGAGGGGTCTCGGGAACAGTATGGAGTTCCAAGTCTACTATTCATTGTTGTAATTGCTAAATTAGGTCTTCAAGTTGTTCCACCTATTGTGGAACTCCCTCTTCATCCTTTACTTCGACGACTGTCACAGAGCGAAGTGCTCTGGTGACCCCTTCCTTTACTTTGAGTTGCTCTGTGAGCAACTGTTCCTTTTCTTTATGCAACTGAGCTTTTTCTTCATCAAACTTTACTTGGAGGGTGAGATTCTCTCTTTCTGCAGTATTGTGCTGGTCTAGAATGTCTTCATGTGCTTGTGCTAAAGCCTGGGTGGCTTGTGATCTCTCCTCCTGTGCTCGTCGAAGGTGAGCTTTGACTGTATCAGCGATTCGGTGGAGTTGAGCTGGCTCATCTCCCAATTTTGGTGTTCCCAATGGCGGAGGCACAATGGAAACTATGTGGTTGGACTGTAGTTCCTATTGCATCCCCTGGAGTTCAACCTTGATTCAACTATATATCTCTTCCTTCTAAGCTTTTTAATTTTCTTCTATCTCCAACGAAGCATCGTTCAGTGCTGCGATGATGAAGTCAAAGTCATCTGAGGTGAGGGTGGTCTGCATTTTATTCATATATTCTTTTGATTTCTTCATAGAAGAAGGTTTTGGAGGGGAAACCTTCCTTTTCTTTGAGGGTTCCTCCTCATCTCTAGGCGGTGTAACCTTGACTTTCTTTTGTTCAAATTCTACGCCATCTATCTCTCCACCATATCCCCCTTTCTCTGTTGAGATGGAAGCGGAATTCATGGATGCGATGTCTAAATCATGGACTTCTTCGGTATTCTTTATCTTTCTAGGTCTGGTTGTATCATGCATTGCTTCTGGACTATCTAAGTTAGACATCTCCACAGGGTCTGCTGGAATGAGGAGGTCTGGCGACCAGTCCTTGGTGATCTCCTTCAAGTCCTCCTCCATCAGCTTATAGTAAGACTGTAGTTGTTCCTTGTATTCATCATCTCATGTTGTGATATAGATGAAATGGTGATCCGCACTGAACTTAATTAAAGGTATGAAACGGTGGAGAGTGTTTGGGGTTATACGCAACTCAGAATGGATGGTTGTCTTCAACTGGTTGTAATATGTGTGGAACACAACATTCAATTTCCATTGTTTTTCATGTCGCTAGATTACCATAGCATACTGAAATTCATGGCCAGAGGTTCAAAGGGATCGATGTCTAGGAAGGTCACACCTTTCAGCATCTCCCATGTGATGAAAGCCGTCAGTATAAGAAGCCAGCTGAAGTGGAATTCATATCCCTTATCTTGCACTTCCTTGCAGTCCAGTTCCAACTGGTTCATGAGGTACTTCGCCCAATTCATTTGTATTCCCTCTACGCACTTCCCTATGAGGTCAACTACAAATCCAGTCACTTGGGTGGGTCGGTTCTTGCGAAATAACTTTCCTGCGATCGATTGACAGGTAATCTACATTGTGTCACTCTGGATAGAGCTTAACTGATAACATCGTGTTCCCTTCTCAACATCTTCATAGGTGTCTTTAATATTTTGTGCAAGAGCACGATCCATGGATTTTCTAGGATAGAAATCTTGTGGGTCAGGTCCTTGCATGCTTAGCCCTGTGATCTGATTGATCAACATTGGATCCACTGTGATACAGTGGTTTAACCATAAATATCCACCATGGTAGCAAGATAATAGCATTTTGACGCATGCGTTCACTTCTTGGTGCCTTCCGAAGTGAGGAATCTTCATGACATTGAGGAGTGTGGACTATGTGAGGTTCATGGTCCATGACTGGGGAATGATCTTTGAGTTCTTTCCTTTGGTCCTATTCAAATACTTATGTGGGGTGAGCATGTTATATACCTTCATGTCGCTGAGGTTGAAGTCACTAAACTTGAACGTTGTGATCTTATCTTGGTCTACGCGCACTGGGCGTATCCCTTTCGGGAGGTACGCAGTGACCAAATCGTACTCAAACTCTCTGGGCATATTGTATCGATTGATTGCACTGCTCAGGGGTGGTATCTAGGTAGGTAAAATACTCAGAATCCTCTTGGCATTCGCAAGATCGTCTCTATGCTTAGTTTGTTTTAGATCTGCTAGCCATGATGGTTCGGCTCAAGAAGTGGACGAAGATGCTTGCACGACTCATGTAGATGAAGCATGGATACCTTCAGACATCAACATGACTCTCTCAATCATCAAGTAGAGGAGTACTTCTGTTACTGATTCTTCAACTGCGGTGACCTCGTCAAACATCCACGCTCAAGATTAATAATATCAGGTCAAGTTATCTTAGATATTGCACTATAATAATCAGCAAGATCACAATGATCACTGTATACAATAGAAACTTAGTCAATGGGCTCAAAATTCTTAGTTAGCAAAAGTGTTCTCGGTGCATGGTGTGATGAGATAAATAGGAAACTTGACAATGGTTCGCTTGCAATGGTTATGAGCCTCCATTAAATTTTGTTCAATTCATTATGGCATGGTCTAACGGTCTAATGACGAACCTTGATTTCCTTTCTTCTCGTTCGGAGTGTCGATCGAATAGTTATAGTATCCCCAATGGCTATATTGCTTCGTCATGGCAAAGTGCCATGTGCCACTTTTCTGATATCCCAGTGAAGCTCCAATTCAGCAAATTTTCTATCTGTGAAGTTCCCTCTGGAACCTTCTGCAACTTAGCTCTCTTCTTACTTTTCTTTCTAGACTTATTTCCTGTGTGCTTCGTCTCAGTAGTTCATTTTCCATTATGATTCTTATCTTTTGTGGTCTTAGTTACTTCACATTGTTGAGATTCTCTCCTAGGACTCAGGGGTAACACCTCTTCTTTATGTGAGATAGATACTTCAGTCTCCTCTGAGTCTTCTAATGTTCTTGCAGCTTCGACATCTCGGTTTCTAGTGTTAAATAGCTTTGATTTGTTCTCTTTTTCTTTGATCAACTGTGCAATCCTTCTAGTCATGAAATATTTTAACTCCTGTTTCTTCAGCTCCAAAACTTCTTCTTCTTTATTTCGTCTGGCTTGATCTCTGTCAATCCAAGGTTTTTCTCTTAACATGGTAAATAGGGTGCGGTCTTCAACAAATTTAATAATCTGAAAATCTCCTTCCGTCGAAGTTCCATTGATAGTCATAGGTATTTGGGTGAGCTTTCCACACAGGTTTACCAGTTTTCCTCTGAATAACCTTATTCCTCCTAATTAGGGAGTCATAGTAGGCATCCCTATAGATTCCCAAGTTCTCTTAGTCATGACATTCACCTGTGTTTCCTCATCTAGAACATAGTCAATGTCAAAGTTGTTGCACAACTGAGAGAGGAGGGGGGGTGAATCAGTTGTTACCGTGCTTAAACAATTATGCGTCTTTTAAAATCTTTACAAGGAACTCAAAGATGATCACAATAATGCAGAGAAATAAACAAAGGTACATTCAGAATCAGTCACATATATGATAAAGACAGAGACAAATAATTCTCGAGGAAATCCATACAGTGTAAAAAA
>JZKD02S1732091.1:151621-179389 GCA_000966675.3 Picea glauca | reverse complement strand
GAAGTGTTTGATTGAGGCAGGTCTTCCAAACCATAATTCATAAGGTGTCTTGTCACTTTGTGGTCTAAGGTGGGCTTTGTTAAGCACATGGACTGTTGTGTGTATTGCTTCTACCCAGTAGGTTTGACCAATGTTCTTCTCATTCATCATTGACCTGGCCATTTCCTACAATGTTATGTTTTGCCTCTCAACTACTCCATTTTGTTGTGGAGTTCTTGGGATTGTGTATTCTCTCTTGATCCCATGCTCATCGCAGAATTCCTTGAAGTCTCTTGACATAAACTCTCCTCCCCGGTCTGATCTTACTACCTTTAACCTCTTCCCTGTTTGAGTCTCAGTTAAAGCCTTAAATATTTTAAACTTCTCAAATGCTTCAGTTTTTTCTTTGAGAAAGGCAACCCACGTAAGTCTGGAGTAATCATCAATAATCAGCATGAAGTAGTTTTCTTTCCCTATGCCTACCTGTCTCGATGGTCCACATCAATCCATATGAACTAGCTGGAGTGGTTTCTCTGTTGAAGTAAAGCTCTTGGACTTAAATTGTGTCTTGTTTTGCTTCCCTACTTGACAGGGTTTACACATTGAATCTTGGGGCTTTGATATTCTCTGAAGATCTTTCACTGCCTCGAGGTTTTTGAGTTTGATTAAGTGGTCAAAGTTTAGATGTCCAAGTCTCCTATGCGATAACCAAATTTAATCATGTTTTCTTAGATGACATTCTTCTCTATTTTCTTTCAACACATATACATTATTTTTTGTCCTTATGCCTTTGGCCACCACTTGTCCTGAGTTTACAGACTTTATCTTGCAGTCCTTGGACGTGAAAAACACCTCGCATCCTTTGTCACACATTTGACTTACACTGATCAGATTATGTTTCAACCCATCCACAAGTAGAACATATTGGGCTTTCCCTTTTCCATTACTTAAGCTCACCATCCCTTTGCCATTTATTTTCCCCGAAGCATCATTTCCAAAGGTTGCGCTTCCTGATTTGCTTTCACTTAGAGATAGAAACTTGCCTTTGTCTCCCATCGTGTGTTTGGAGAATCCATTGTCTATATACCAAGGGTTCGTTTTTCTTTGAGCAAACAATACTAATCCACACTTGTTACTTTCCTTCTTCTTCCAAAACTTGACATTTTCAGCAGGAGATTTTGAATCTAGTTCATAGTTCCTTAGACGACAGTCAATAGATTTATGTCCAAAGTTATGACAGGTGTATAATTCAACCTCATTATTCAATAAGCCAAACTTATTGTTGCAGTGTTGCCTACTTATTGACTGTTGATTATTTCTCGGCCTCCTTAGTTGCATGTGTCCAGACTTAATTTGGCAATTTGCAGTCCATGAAGGATTATTACTTGACTGTATCATTCTTTGTTGTGGGGAGTATTTATTCCTTTGAAACCTTAATTGCTCATGTCTAAGTCTTAAGGAACAATTTATAGATTTGTGACCAAAGTTAGAACAATAGAAACAATAGCCATAGAAAAATTCTTTGTACCTGGAAAATGGTTGTCTTCTTTGAGCAAATCGATTTCTTTCTTGCTGATGACGTCTTTCAGTAGAGAGAGCATTGTTTCTTCGTTCTATGGATTCAATCCTGGCACCTTTTTATTTACTCGTCCTGGACGGTTGATTGTCTTCCTTTGTTTCTGTAGGTTTGTTATTGTCATTGGTTGCACTTTTGACAAACTTGATGGGTTCTTCATTTCCTGGCTTCCCACTGCTTGATCCCTCTTCATAACCCAAACTAGTTTTCAGCTTTGGATTCCTTTGTTGATTCAGAATGGTGGCTAGTCCTTCTGAGGCTTTGATACTTGACAGATTATGATTATACAAGGCTTGAAACTTCTCCATTTATTTCCTTGTTTTCACTACTTCTTGTTCTAATGATTCACATCTTGCCTTCTTTTCTGATAGCTGTTGTTTCAGAATCACTTCGATTTTCTTTGCCTCTTCCAATTCTACTTTTAGTAGGACAAGGTCTTCATTAGGTTCCTTACTATCTTTCTCAAACTGTATCAACAATTGTCTTTTCTTTCTGTTGTTGATTCTTAGTCTGTCAATCTCTTCCAATGCACTGATTAGTTCTCCTTCCATGTCAACCACAGCTTCTTCTTCATTCACATCACTCCCTGTGCTATTATTGTCATAGTGCTCTTTGGCCATAAGTATGAAGTCATTTAGTTTATCTTCAATAGATGAATCATTGTCTTCATCATCTGAAGGATCATCATCATTGTTTTCACAAAGAATTTTCTTCTTAGAGTTATTCTATTTAAAGAAATTTTTGTGTTTGTATTTCTCCTCATCATCACAAGTCTGATCCTTTCCTTTGTGGGGACATTTATTTGCAAAATGACCTATCCTTCCACAGTTAAAGCATTTGAAAGGCAGTTTACCTTTGTATTTTCCTGATCCATTCTTCAGTCTCTTCACAAATTTTTCTTCAATTTCATCGGGCTCAGAATCCTCATTCTTGTCTGCTTTAAATGATGCTTCTCTAGAGGTGGGTTTATCTTTAACTATTCTCATTTCATATGCATTCAATGTTCCTAGAAGTTGGTCAAAATGCAAGGTTTTTAGATCATTAATTTCTTCTATAGCAGAGACCTTCGGGTTGAACCTATCTGGGAGAGATCTCAAGATTTTCTGAACTAAAGAAGATTCCCCAATTGTTTCACCAAGTGCCTTCATTGCATTTACCATTTCTTCTACTCTTAGAAAGTATTTTCCAATAGTTTCCTCTTCCTTCATCTTCAGTTGTTCAAACTGTATTCTATAGGTTTGAAGCTTTGCATCATTTACCTTCTCATTACCCTCATAACTGCTAATGAGTTTGTCCCACATTTCTTTGGTTGTTCCTAGGTGCATAAATTTTACGAATTCTGCTTTTGCAATCCCACTCAAGATAGAATTCATAGCAATAGTGTTGAAGCTATATTCTAGTTTGTCATCCTTATTAGCTAGCACAACTGGCTTTACATAACCAATATCTACCACATCCCAGACATCTGCACCTAAAGCCATTATGTAGGTTCTCATTCTAGCTTTCCAGAAGGCAAAGTTTGTTCCATTGAACAGAGGGGCATTATTGGTTGAATTTCCTTCATGGATTGACATGTTTAAGATCTAGGATCTACCCTTAGATAAAAGGGGCCGGCTCTGATACCAATTGTTTCAAAATTGAGAGGGGGGAGGTGAATCAGTTTTTACCGTGCTTAAACAATTATGCTTCTTTTAAAATCTTTACAAGGCACTCAAAGATGATCACAATAATGTAGAGAAATAAACAAAGGCACATTCAAAATCAGTCACATATATGAGAAAGACAGAGACAGATAATTCTCGAGGAAAGCCATATAGGGTAAAAACCTCTTTTTCTTTATATGATAAGTATTATCTACATTCTTTACATTATCACACATATGAGCACCAACTCATTGTGAGGCTACAACCTCTGGTTTTGCAAGCTGCAACTTGATGAGAGCACCAACTCTCTATTTTCTCTAGCACCCACTAGAAGGAAGAACCAACCCCCTGGTTTCTCTAGCACCAAATCCCTAGTTTCTCTAGCACCAACTAGAAGGAAGCACCAACTCCCTGCATTCAAGCACCCACTTGAACCTTTGAGGACACCAGTCCTCCCTAGCACCTCCCAACCACCCTGTTATATAAATTCCTTGTTACTAAAACTTATTATAGTGATATAAAGTTATTCAATGGCTTACCAGCCTTGTCGTTGTTCTGTTACACTACTCTGCTCTGTCTGCATCAGTGTCTTCTGCACGCCCCTTGCACTTTTTGTTCTTATGCCTTTTATACTCTTTGCACCATATCCCTTCAATGTAACCTTCCTCTACTGTGCATTTATTCCCCTGCACTCTGCCTCCTTGCTCATACTTGAATCCTTCCCCACGACAACAACCCTCATCTCTTCTTTGTTCAACATTCTTATAGTCCCTGTGCTCCTTGTGCATGCAATATTTTCCATTCCTCTGCATGCTCACATCGTGCCAAATCTCCTACACATCTTGAGTGATTTTCCTGATCATCGCAACTCTTCAGCTTCTCAGGTGGTTCCCACCACGCATTCAGCATCACTGGGTGTTTTGTTAAGATTCTTCAGCCTCTCTGGCAGTTGAGACTCCTCGTCTTCTCTGGCACAGTTGAACTTATGCCTTTTGTTTCAGTTACAGACTTCAACACTCATCCATCTATCAATCCCCCTAAAAATCGTCTTTCTTCACTGGACAAAGCTTAGAGATTCTTCATCTCCTCTGGCGATCACACAAAGGTCTCTTCGAATTCTCTGGTAGAGATCATCAATGGTTTCTAGCAGTTATATTGCGACGTGCTACAGTATCTCTCTGATCTTATTCAAATTCACCTGCACCGATGGATTGATTCCAAGGGATCTTGCATTCATTTCAACATTTTGGATTTCGGCAGTTTGGCATTCGTGTGACCAGGTGTCTCGACATTCCCAGTTGCGATCCCCCAAAAGGAGCTTGGTTGCTCTAGCTCTTTCCTCCATCTCTCGCTTATGTGACCCAGAGCTATGACCACAGCCTTATGCATAAGGAGCTTTCACAATTTCGCATTTTTTGAATCTAGAGATGAGGCATCTCAACTCTCCAAGTCACGATCCCCGAAACCCCGAAATGGCATGGGATCAATGGTCCCACTCAACACTTGATTTGACGACTCAGATCATTTCTCAATTTCACATTTCGTGATTCTGGAGATGAGGCATCTTGACTCTCCAAGTCGCGATCCCCAAAACCTCGAAATGGCGTGGGATCAATGGTCCCGATCAACACTTAATCTGACGGCTCAGATCATTTCATGATTTCGGCATTATTGATGTTCAGTGTTCTTGTCACCTCAAAGTCCCGATCCACGAAACTCCAAAATGGGTCGGATCAATGGTCCAGATCACATCTTGATCTGATGTCTGCAATTAAGTCACGATTTCGAATATCACGATTTCAGGATTCCTGTGGTCATTATTCTTTGACATCTCCAACTCTCGATCCTCGAAACTCCGAAATGGACTGGGATCAACGGTCCAGATTAAACCTTGATCTGACGGCTCAGATTAAGTCGCGATTCCACATATCGCGATTTCGAGAGGTTAGGGAACCCCTTTCTTTTGACTCTCCAGTCAGTGAACTGACGATCTTTCCCCACGTGTCCTCCCTGATGATGGATGGTCCTCCTTCTTTCGGGATTTTGTGAGCCCACTACTCCTTGGAATTTAAAGAATGTGCAGGTTCTCCTTGATCCGACGATGGTCAGATCCCGCGCTTGGATGTAATGCCTGAGATCTATCCTCCTCTTCAGCGCGCTCTTCTTGTCTACATTGAGAACTCATAGCCATCGAGAATTCTGAATTGTTGATCCAACGATCACGATTGCTGCTCTTCCCCGATTATCACTGCATTGCTGATTATCGTTTTTGTACTCAAACCATCATCGTTGTTGTACTTTCCATCAGTGACAAGCATACGTTGCCTGTAAAAAATGCCAACAGAAGTGTCCTATTCTCACTTCAATGCATTATTTTCCTTTGAAGATCTATGATAATCTGACATGTCAGTGGTTATTCAGGGTTTCTTTCATCTGTAGCAATGCTTTATCGGATCCTTTCTGGTATTCTACCATAATCTCAGTTTCTGGATCTTCCTTAGGGTTCTCTTGATTTAGATTCATTCTTTCAATCTTAGCAATCATTCTAGGGCAATCCAATACTTCATGGTCTAGAGCCTTACAACAGAGGCAACTAGGTCTTCCACCAGGGCATTCCTTAGGCAGATGTCCCAATCTTCTGCAAATGTAACAGAGGGTTAATCCTCTCTTTCTTTTAAATGATCCCCAGCCTCTTCTATACTGCACACTAAGATCATGGTAGCTAACCTGCAAAAAATTATTTCTAGGATCCTGCATCCACTCGTTAGTACAAACGTTCTTTCTATGCATAGGTATAACATATCGTTCACTATTCTTATTAGATCTACTCATATCAAATATTCTTGCATCTATTAATACCCTAGTTTTCAATCTAGGACAGATCCTATCAATCATACCTAGATCCATACTCTAGAAACAAATATTTCTACTTATCTTACTTCTACAGAGAAAAAAGATTCCAGATCTAAAACTTTTAACTATTCTTACCTTTATCAGAGCACAGAGCTTATAGATCTTACCTCTTTTTAATCAAGAATTCCCACTTTTACCTCTCTTAGGGAACAAAGCTTCTGGAACTTACCTCTTTTCTTCAGATCCAATCTCCTTTCTTCAGATCAGGCTTCTTTCTTTAGCACAGAGCTTTATAAATCAAGTAGAATACTGTGTGCTAGGGAATAGATCTACACACAGATATTCCACAATTTCAGGATGAATATTTGCATAGAGATTCTTCTTTCTCAGTTCCCAACAATCACAGTTTCAGGTCCCAGCAACAGATCCATTTTTTGGCACAGGGGCATACCTAGGGTTCAAAGCTACAACAATGCACCAATAAATCTCTAACTATCGACCCTTTCGACAACACCTGCGAAGCAGGTAAAGTCTCACCCGAGGTAGAGGCATGGGTGGCTACAACACTCAGGTGTTTGCAACCTTATCTGGGACACAGATCTATGATTCTAACACTTAATAAAGAACTCAACACCGCCAGTTCCTCAATATGCAAGCAATATCCACTTCACTAATAGAACACAGCTTCACAGTACTCATACTAATTTACTGTATTCAAGCACTTAGCATAGGAAAATAGATCAGATCGATTAGATTAGGCACTAAATATAACCATATAGATTAGATCTAACATTCTCACATCTAATAATCACAAAGCATAAGTAGGTTTATCTAAATACATCCAAGCACTTAGAAAATAACATGTAAATCACATAAGACAAAGCACAAAGCATCATAACACAAGATTTACGTGGTTCACCCCAAACCTAGGGCTATGTCTGCCAACTCTTCTTCTTTACAGTCTTTAGTCAATTGGTTACAAGCATAGAGCCTCAAAACCCTTACTCCGCACAGGACAAAAGATCTGCGCAGCTCGCTAGATCCTTTTTCCTTGTGTTACAACACAAAGCCTTCTACAGTCTCACAAGGACTTGCACAAGGACTTCTTATTATTTTTTTCATCTGGATTGATCTCTATCAATCCAAGGTTTTCCTATTAACATGGTAAATAAGGTCCGGTCTTCAACAAATTTAATAATCTCAAAGTCTCCTTCCGTCGAAGTTCCATTGACAGTCATAGGTATCTGGGTGAGCCTTCCACACATGTTTACCATTTTTCCTCTAAATAACCCTATTCCTCCTAATGAGGGAGTCATACCAGGCCTCCCTATAGATTCCCAAGTTCTCTCGGTCATGACATTAACCTGTGTTTCCTCATCTAGAACACATTCAATGTTGGAGTCTCCTATTCTCGCTTCGATGCATTCTTTTCCTTTGAAGATCTCTGATAATTTGACATGTTGGTGGTTATTTAGGGTTTCTTTCATCTGTAGATATGATTTCTCAGATCCTTTCTGGTATTCTACCATAATCTCAGTTTTTGGATCTGCCTTAGGGTTCTCTTGATTTAGATTCATTCTTTCAATCTTAGCAATCATTCTAGGGCAATCCAATACTTCGTGGTCTAGAGCCTTACAACAGAGGCAACTAGGTCTTCCACCAAGGCATTCCTTAGCCATATGTCCCAGTCTTCTGCAAATGTAACAAAGGGTTAATCCTCTCTTTCTTTTAAATGATCCCCAGCCTCTTCTGTACTGCACACTAGGATCATGGTAGATAACCTGCAAAAAATTCTTTCTAGGATCCTACATCCACTCGTTAGTACAAACATTCTTTCTATGCATAGGTATAACATATCATTCACTATTCTTATAAGATCTACTCATTTCAAATATCCTTTCATCTATTAATACCCTAGTTTTCAATCTAGGACAGATCCTATCAATCATACCTAGATCCATACTCTAGAAACAAAGATTTCTACTTATCTTTCTTCTACAAATCACAAAGTTTCCAGATCTAAAACTTTTAACTATTCTTACCTTTATCAGAGAACAGAGCTTACAGATCTTACCTCTTTTTAATCAAGAATTCCCACTTTTACCTTTCTTAGGGAACAAAGCTTCTAGATCTTACCTCTTTTTTTCAGATCCAATCTCCTTTCTTCAGATCAAGCTTCCTTCTTTAGCACAGAGCTTTATAAATCAAGTAGAATATTGCGTGCTAGGGCACAGAGATTTCACAATTTTAGGATGAATCTTTGCACATAGATTCTTCTTTCTTAGTTCCCAGTAATCACAGTTTCAGGTCCTGGCAATAGATCCATTTTTTGGCACAGGGGCAGACCTAGGGTTCAAAGCTACAACAACGCACCAACAAAGCCCTAACTATCGACCCTTTCGACAACACCTGCGAAGCATATGAAGTCTCACCTGAGGTAGAGGCATGGGTGGTTGCAAGACTTAGGTGTTTGCAACCTTAGCTAGGACATAGATCTATGATTCTAACACTTAATAAAGCACTCAACACCATCAGTTCCTCAATATGCAAGCAATATCCACTTTGCTAATAGAACAGAGCTTCGTAGTACTCACATTAATTTACTGTATTCAAGAACTTAGCATAGGAAAATAAATCAGATCGATTAGATCAGGCACTAAATATAACCATATAGATTAGATCTAACATTCTCACATCTAATAATCACAAAGCATAAGTAGATTTATCTAAATACATCCAAGCACTTAGAAAATAACATGTAAATCACATAAGACAAAGCACAAAGCATCATAACACAAGATTTATGTGGTTCACCCCAACCCTAGGGCTATGTCTGCCAACTCTTCTTCTTTACAGTCTTTAGTCAATCAGTTACAAGCACAGAACCTCAAAACCCTTACTCCATACAGGACAGAAGATCTGCGCAGCTTGCTAGATCCTTTTTCCTTGTGTTACGACACAAAGCCTTCTACAGTCTCACAAGGACTTTCACTCAGCTCTGCAAGTCTTACATAGAATAAACAAAGCCCTTACAATCTACACTAGGACTTAGCCTTCATTACTTAGCTTACCGGTCTACTAGTTCTCTTTCTACATTGCCTAGCCTTGTATTTATACTTTACAAAATAGGCCTAAACATGGGTAAAACCCATGGGACAACATCCCAATCATGTTACATTATCCCCAAAAATGACACAAAAGTGGGTCAAGTTCCCTTGATCTCTGCTCCATCTTGCGCTCCTCCTTTGACACGCTGTCAAAGTCCCAACATGGGTCAATATGACCAAGAA
This sequence comes from Picea glauca, assembly GCA_000966675.3. Taxonomy (NCBI): domain Eukaryota; kingdom Viridiplantae; phylum Streptophyta; class Pinopsida; order Pinales; family Pinaceae; genus Picea; species Picea glauca. The sequence goes on along the minus strand of JZKD02S1732091.1, from coordinate 170,048 downwards.
TCGCCCAAAACTTGGTCAAGGGCCAACAGTCTCTATGGCTGACCTCTCCACATAGTAGAGGCAAGTAGATAAGGTCGTGGAAGAATACTCGAATATCTTCTCCTCATCTACAGGGGTACCTCTACACTGCCAGGTCAAGCACCCCATCAATCTGACCCCTGGTGCATCATTGACCAATGGGACAGTATATCGTCGCCCTCTATTAGAGAATGAGGAGATCAAGCAACATATCCAAGAACTCCTCCACAAGGGGCACATTCGTTCCAGCTCACCACCTTGCAGGAGCCCAATCGTGTTGGTACAGAACAAAGATGGAATCTGGCGACTCTACATTGATTATCGGGATCTGAATAAAATCACAGTTAGGAATCGGTACCTTCCCCAAATCGATGACCTCATTGATCAACTCACGGGGGTCAAATACTTAGTAAGATTGATCTGAAGTGTGGCTACCACCAAGTCCCAATAGAACAGACACATGTATGGAAGACCGCCTTCAAGTCAAAGGAAGGCCTTTTTGAATGGTTGGTCATGCCCTTTGGTTTGAAAAATTCCCCAACCACTTTCATGAGGATGATGGATGATATCTTGAAACCATTCACCAATAATTTTGTAGTGGTATATCTAGATGACATTCTCATTTACAACAAGACTTGGGTTGAACACTTGCAGCATATTCAATAGGTTTTGCACACCCTGCGGCAGCATAGGCTATATGCCAACTTGGAAAAATGCTCCTTCGACATGAACAAGGTCCATTACTTGGGCTACATCGTTGATCATCATGGCGTACATGTGGATCCAGCCAAGATCCAAGTCATCCGTGACTGGCTAGCCCCAACCACATTCACTGAGCTTCGGAGCTTCTTAGGCCTTGTCAATTTCTACCACAGGTTCATGTTGTGATTCTCCCATATTGCATGGGCCCTCATCCAAATAACTAGGGGTGGTGGTAAGGATAATGTGTGGGGTCGGTCCCAGCAACAAGCATTTGATGATTTGAAGCAGTTCTTGTGCTCATCCCCTTTACTTTAACTACCATACCTGCAACAACCCTTTGAGATCGAGACAGATGCTTCAGACTATGTTTTGGTCACCATTCTCACTCAGCACGGCCACCCTGTGGCCTATCATAGTGAGACACTATCAGATGTTTTCTGTAAGTACCCTACTTATGACAAATAAATGTACTCTATTGTGCAAGCCTACCGCTAGTAGAGACATTACATTCTTGGGAAGGAGACAGTCATCCACATTGATCATAAGCCACTGCATTTCATGCAGACACAAGGAAAATTGTAGAATGACCACCATCAAAAGTGGTCCACATAATTGCAGAAATTTCACCTCAACAACAAGTATAAAATAGGAAGCAACAATTACATCATTGATTTCCTCAGCATACCTCTAGTCACGGCATTCACCATGTTGCTATACTCTTGCGGCCATGAGACCTCTGGATGGCCCAAAATCTATGAGACAGACCTGGACTTCGCCACCACCTACCAAATGTTGGGTGCAAAAGTAGTTGTCAATAATTTCCATCTTTAGGATGGGTTGTTGTTTCATCTGGGCCATATCTATGTTCCATCAAGTGAGTGAGGGAAGCTAATCTAGAAATCCCACTATAGTCAGGTGGCAGGACCCTTTGATGTCAAAAAGACAGTGGCGATGCTACAAAAACATTTCTATGGTCGAAACTTCGATAGGAGGTCAACAAGTATATCAGGTCCTACACTGCCTGTGCTATTGCCAAACTGACCACTAAGAAACAAGGCCTGTACACCCCTCTTCCTACTCCTGACAGGCCATGGGAATCCATCTCAATGGAATACATGTCGAGCCTCCCATCCACCAAGTGGGTAAGTTACTGTGTTTTTGTGGTGGTTAATCACTTTTCTAAGATGGTGATTCTAGTTGCCTACAAGAAGAGCATCATATCAAAGGCCATTGCCAAGCTATTCTTTGAATGAGTTTGGGTATATTTTGGAATCCCATAAACCATTGTCTCATATCGGGACAATCGATTTCTCAGCACATATGGCCAAACCAAGGTCATAAATTGAATGATTGTGCATATCATTCACATGTATAATTCCAAGTAGCCTCGCACATGGGATGAGATCCTTCCCTATGTCCAACATATATATAATCGAGTCCTTCATAGCTCAAATATCCATAGCCCCTTTTAGGTGGGGTTGAGATTCCAATCATTGTGTCCCATAGATGTTGCACTTCCCTTCCAGTCACCTCGACTGACACATATCCTGCTCCAACTGAAGTTGACAAAGCCACCTAGTTTATTGAGCGGATCCAACACATATGCCAACAGGTTCAAGATATCCTACAGAATTCCAATGACAAGTACAAGCAACACCATGATCAACATCGAGTGCCGCATAAGTTTTAGGTAGGCGACAAAGTTTGGTTTCACTTGCAGAAAGAATGCCTTACAGGACCCCATCAAAAGATTCACCCACTCCATTATGGGTCATACACCATCACCAAGGCCATGGGGGATAATTTGTTTGAGCTCAACATTCCTCCTTTCCTTGGTCTACACCCAGTGTTCAATGTGGATCTCCTTCACCCTTATTTCCCACCATTATTGGATGCCTCAGAAGTAGAAGAACAACTGACACCAATAGATTTCAACCCTAACTACATACAATAGGCATACAGTGATGATATTGTGGACACACAGATCAAGGGAACTCGCCAGCAAAGGATCCATCTTTATCGAGTCGTCAAATTAGGGCAGCGCCTGCACCAAGGCAAGTGGCTCACCTGGGGCCAAATTCATCAGAAATTTCCTCATCTGATGGGGGAAATCAATGCAATGGAGACCATTGCTTCCTAAGGAGGGAGGATTTATCCAATTGGATATTGTTGGCCACCCAACAGGCTATCATACACCTAAAATGAATATCGTATGCAAAAGTTACGACCGCGGGAAGTTGATGTACTAACTTACTCAAACGGGGCCCACATGACTTTTGTCGCTTCATCTTCTAGGGTTATGTTTTTGGATGTCTAGGGTTTTGGGCATTCCTGTTTATTGTAAAAAGGTATTCAGAGCCTCATTTTAATCATCTTCTTTTGAATGAGCACAGTTGTCACATGTCTTCTTAGGGATAAGCCTCCACCATTCCAGTAAGCTTGTTTTCGCTGCATTTTATAGTTTCAGTTTATTTCCTTATTGAATAGAAACCCAGTTTTACTGTATCTTTGTTATTTTGTGTTAAGAACCTGTTAATAATATGTAGTCATTTCATTCTACTCATAAAATCTGGATCACTCAGAATGACTAGGAGTGTCGACATGCACACGTGAAACTATGCCCAAGGTCGATGAACTCACGGTTCATTTATTTTAACTTGAACCACCACAGAGCTCGAGCATTTACGTGTACAATCCAGATAGTTCCTTACTTTCTTAAATACACAATCAATTAGAATTAAAGGGATACTGTATAACCACTAAGAAATCATGTACATCCCTGAAACATTCATAGGATATCCATCTTTAATTTACAGTTACAATTCAATTTCACGGGATATGAGAATACTTATCTATTACAGGTTGCATCCAACTAACTGACTGTCGGTGTTCGCATTTCCACCCAACCATAGGCTCAGAGGAATTCATTATTGTCACTCTAACCACCCCCATGCCAAGCCATGATATCACTAGGTAAATTATGCCAATTCTCATCGATCCTTACTCTTTCACATCTTCTGTAAGGTTTATCAGATGCTTCCTTAGCATCAAGCTCACAGTCTTTTGCTCATGTATCATTCTCTGCAAACTCTCAAGGATTTGTTTCTCTATTACGACCTTGACGAGGTTTATCATATTCCTCTTCAGCATCAAGTTTGTTTCCTTCTTCTTGTTCTCAGCTGGAGAGCTTCTTGCATTCTCCACTCTTCTATTTTTTCTCTTGCGTGCCTTGCATGCACATCCCCCCTATCTTGTTCCTTCTGTTAGAAGGAAAAATAGGGTCAGTCTAGGTCTACAAGGCCCTGTGGTACTTTGGGCTAACATTCTTCAGCTAGCCATGCTTCCATTCATGGGTTTGGTTGATGGTTCAACCATCAGTCCTTCCTTCATTAACTGATTTCTCTCCTTAGCATCCAAAGGAGGTTTGTTATCCTCAACAAGGGAAATTTTGGGGTCATTCGATATAATGAACCCTCTCTTATAGTTTTCACATTCTTTCCTCTAGTGATATCATGGCCAGTACTTCAAGGCTTCACCCCCCCACAGTCAGTTGTTTGGCTATCCAAACAATAATAAATTTGCATTGTTCTTGTTGTTTCTGAGATTAAACTTAAGGTTCAAAGAGTAATGTCAAGCACCAGGAAAGTTTAAAAGAATATTTTAAAAGATTTTTTTTCTAACTTTAGTTATATAAGAAAAATCCTTAAATGAAATTAATAATAGGATAGTACAGAGGTCGTATTTCATTGTCTAAGTCACAATTATGATATCAAATGGTGTGGGAGAAACTTACAAAATTGTTAAACAAAGCTAGGAATCAATGGCATATGAGTCTCACCTTGTTTGCAGTAGAAGTAAACAAAGAGTGCACCCTTGAACATGATATAAGATGCAGTAATTCAAATAGCTTGCAGGTCTTTTATTATTTACAACAATTACAGAGGAAAAATTGCTTACTTAATGAATTACTGAGATAATATGATTACAATAGTTGTGATACTAAATTGCAAACAATCACTTATCAAGGAATTACATAAGGAAATTCAAAGATATGAAAATAAAGGAGAAACACATAACTCAAACTGAACAGAATTTGGAATCTATGTCTACACTTGTATTAATACTCAAAAAAGGAGAGTTTTCTCTATCACATCCGGCAAGAATAAGCCACTAATAGATATTGAATCTATATATTTATACAAAACTAACACAACTCAAAACGGTTGGACTTCTTATAAGAAAAATAGAAAATATTTGAAATAGGACAACAGTGTGTAGAATATGATGAGCTTCGTTGGTATTCCCCTCCATCTCTTCATCTATTGGAAGAAACGCTTCCTTTCCTCATTCCTTTAGAATGAACACATATGTCGTCTGGTCTTCTTAATAATTCAGCATAATATCTTAGCCATTGTAGTTCTTTTTCCATCTATCCCTCCAGCTATGTTTAGTAATGCAATGACATTTTCTTTCTTTCTCACAACTATGCTTTCTTTTCCATCCTCAATTCATTGGTTGCATCTATCTAAAAATTACACCACCAACGTTGATGGTTCAATTGTTTCATTCACCTCAAAAGTGTATAATTTCCTTTCTAATTGAGGTAGCCTTTCTTGGATTCTTTTCACTTCCTGAGCTAAGGCCTTGAACTGTGAACTTGGGTTCACTATCCATTTATTTATTTTAAGAACTTCAATATGGCTCATTTCCTGAATGGATTCCATAGTTTCCTCTTTTCTCTTCCTGGAGTTTTGCTGGTTCATTTCAATATCGATTTGTCCCATGGCCTCTGCAATACTACTTCCCTCAAAATCAATAAGTCTCTTTTCTAATGATGATAACACTTCCTGGAAAGCGTCCTTTACTTCCCTAGCTAATCTCTTTCTCTCTGCCAAATTTGTTTCCCACACCTTCAGGGCCATATCACCTCTTATTTGTTCAGAAGGGGAAAGCCGAGGAAAATCAGGGATACTATCTTTCTGTGCCAATATGATGGATTATTGAAAATTAGCTTGGGCTAAGCGAGCTTCTCTTTCCTTGATATAGATATCCTTCATGGAAAGGTCTACTTTCTGATAACACTTTTGTATGGCATCAACCTTCATAAAAAGATCATGTTGGGCCATTTCCAATTTTTCGTTGATTTCCAATGCTTGAATTTGGAAGGCTAGAATTTCTATCGAGACAGCTTAGGTCACCTTCAATATAGCTTGCAGTTGTTTTATAAATTCATCACATTGAGTGATTAGACCCTGGTTGGCCTGCGAATTTCAATGGAGATCCTCAAGGTTAGCCTGCAGCCATTGGATTTGATGTCAGTTATGAGCTTTGATTTTCTCAAAGTCTTGGGTCATGTTATTATTTACAGTCTATTCCATGGCCAGTAATTGATCTTGCAATTTCTCCACTAATAATATTTTGTGTCTTAGTTGCTCTGCCAAATTCTCCATAGACCATTGGTTTGCAGTGGAAAAGGAACCTAATGAACCTGCAACTTCCTTCGCGAATTTTGAATCATCACGATCAATTCTGTCAAACAACATCCTCTATCATTTGGTTATTACTCCATCCTTCTAGTGTGATTCTCTTTTGACGATGTCCCTTCATTTCTTGCTAAAGAAGAAATCTGAAGGAGGCATCTGTTTGAGCAAGATTGGGGTAAGATCACTTACAAAAACGATTTTGAAACTAGGATTTCCAAAGCTAGACTGCAGAGGTGTCAATGATGTAAGAGGAGTACCGATCTCTATAGACTTTTATTTCTCTACTGTATTGGCAGATGGTGTGGATGGTGTTGAATGAGATGCATCCTAACCTAGCTTTAGGTAATATTTGAGATGAGTTAGGGCCTAGGGGCTTAGCTGTTCTGACAATGAGGCTTCTGAATCTTGTGTAAAAACCTCAGAGCTCTTTGGGTTTTCCTCAATATTATGTTTGCCAGAGTACCCAGGTTCAAAACCTGGAGGCATAGATTCCTAGGTAGGAGGAGTGGCTATCGATTCTCCTTGTAGTACTTTCAGCAAACTGTTTCTCTTGTGTCTTTGGAAACTGAGGAAACTAGCTTGTTGATCTGGGGATAGTGTTTGGAATCTGTCATGTGCCTCCTTATAATACCTAACTCACCTAAATATTTCATCATCTGGGGAGTTTTCATGCACATATATTTTCATGTTGAATTGGGCCAGGTGGTTCTCCACAATTTTGTGTGGGTCATGCCTTTTGAATTCGATGTGAACCAATTTGACATCTTCCAAAGATACAACCTCCACTTTGGAGTGCCCAAAATATAGTAGTAAAAACATGCCAACCTGGATAGGGAAGGTCAGCCATACCCTTTTCTGGGATGCCTTCATCTCCTTGTTGATGCCTCCCATTACTGTCTGGTAAGCTACTTCCCTACACACCAGTCAGTCCGGTAAAAAATGTGGGAGAGCATGGGGAGGAACTGAACATACAAAAACTTGATATAAGAGAAGTTTTCTTCAACGAACAAATCTACTAGTTTGCCTAGATTCCCCATAATCTTGTCTGAAATTCAAGGAGGTGGGTGACCATATAGGGCCATATGAACATGCACCACTACATTGTGACATATTTCATAAAATAAATCTTTGGATTTTTCTTCCCATAGCTTGGAATGGTATAAGTGAATAGACTTTGTACTAGTTGGGGTCCATCTCCAATTCATCAATGGGAAAGGGTTCATAAAACAAATGACATCCATGACATACACAGACATATAAAAAGGGGCAGGCTGACCCTTTGATTTCGCCATTTTGTATTCAGTAATTTCTTTGGCCAAGTTGTCTGACAACATTTTGGCCCAATTAAAAGTGTAGCCCTCGACCACCTCGTGCATGATAGATACCCATTCTACTGGGAAATGAGTAGGACTCTTCTTCCCAAACAATCTACAGAGCATCATGGCTACATAAATCATGTGAACATCCAATGACATTGTAGCATACATATTTTTATCACATAAAGTTGTCAAGGGCCGGAGGCCGCAACCATGAGCACAAAGCACAACACATAGAGTGGTCTGATATGGACTTAGATCATGTGAGTGAGCAAGATCAATTTTCAACGACGGATATCCATCAGGCAGATTGGATCAACAACCATCGGGTGATTGGGATATAAAGTTACACCGAGTTTAACATCAGCAAGAGTTCTGAAATCATGAGGCCATCCTAGCCATTGATCCTGGGAAGAGCACGTGGCGTGATATTAGCATTTCATTGACTCATGGGATGGAGTAGTCAAAGGGGAGATTCATGCAAACCCATGAAACGCGAAGTCGAAAAATGATCTAGGTCGTCCATTTCAGAAGGAAGCATGGTGGTAGATCTAAAGCACGAAAAAAATCATTTCGGGAAGGTCGAAATGAGAAGTGTCGATATCCCAAGTCTCAAAATACTGAAGTGATTTGGGTCTTCTTATGCAAGGTGACATGTGTCACCTAATCTGAGTGATCACGATTTCATGACTCGGAGGTTGAGCATGGAGCTCAACATGAATTCGCGAAACGCGAAATCCCAATGCACCTAAGAGTTGGGCCCATGATCACGACCTATGGTCATATGGAAAGTGGGGCCCAAAGAATGGGAAAGTGCCTTTGAAGAATGGGAAAGTGCCTAATCATGGCTATCAAGTTTAAAGAAATTCTGACCATTGATCCAGATGGGCAGTATCAGATATTTCGGGCATCAGAATATTTGAATTCAAGGGGAGTAAAAACCCCCGAAATGCGAAATATTGAAATTTATATGGGATAAGCATGAGATCAAGGCCTAAGGTTGCATGGGGTGATGAAAAGGAGCTATGCAAAGGATCAAAGAACTTGAGTTGGTCACACATAAATATCTGCGTGACCTCGAGGCACCAGAATTGACTCGAAGGAGTCGTGAGCTCGTCTGGAACATTCATGGGTGTCAGGCCTCACCCCGATCCCTTTGAAAGTAGTTAATGAGAATGAGGAAGGTGGTTGAAACCTCATTTCACCACATAAATGGAAAGCGTGGAAAAGATGTTCGTGGAGGCAAGCTATCAACCCAAGGTCTCCCTGTCAATAAATTTTACTGCAAAGCCCATACTGATCTGAGATCATGTCTGACAAAAGAATGCAAGTGTAGACTAACAGAAGAAGGCGCATACATGAAGCTTTGAATGAAGTAGCCAGGTCACACTCTTGGTGTTGGCAAGATGTTCTAAGTATAAATACTTAGTTTTGATATTTTGTTAGGGTTGATGGTAGAGAAAAGCTCCGGTATTGTAAAGTTTTAGTAAAGCCTCTGGATTCTGGTTATGTATCTGTATTTGAGAGTTCTTGCTTAATCTAAGTCAACTTTCTTCCTCCATATTATCATGCATCTGATATTGAATATTCATGATTGAAGAATTTACATGGATTATTGTGATTGTGTTGTAATGGATGTTTGATTGCAGTTTTGTCATAGTGTTTTTAGTTTCCTGAAGCTCTGAATCCAAGAAGATATTGTTTTCTGAGTTTATCCTCCTTAGGCTGCTGGAAGACATGATGTTCATAGCATACCTTTACATTTTCTTCTCAAGTTCTTCCTCCTACTCACCCTTACTACAACTTACTGACTAAAGTTAGGTCAAAACCTCACCTATATGTGCATACTAGCCTAGTTTTCTGAGTTAAGACTATACTTTCATGAGACTGTGCCCATTTGACCCTTTTATAACCAACCTATGACATAAAACTCTAATGGGTATCAGGATTTCTTTTCCTACAATCTAAAGGGAGACTTCTAGTGATAACATTTCTGGCGTCGTTGCTGGGGAGGAATTGAATATTTTCCCTGGGATAGAACGACAAAGCTTATTGGTTCTAAAAGTGCATCCAAACTTAGTACATTGAGATTGCAACTATGCACCTAGCGACTCCACTGAGGTGACTCCACTGTCTCGGCTCCACTGTTTCAATGAAATTGCATCTGGCTACACCTACTAGCCCCTGGGAGAACACAACGATCAGATTTGGTCTTTGATGGTGAACAAAGACCAGACAAACCCATTCTACATATCTGTCACTTGGTGACTCCATGATTAAATATCAATTGGCGACTCCACTAGTTCGAAATGGAGAAAATCTTGGCTCGAAGGTTTGCTCCCTTTAATTTCTCCTTTGTTTATGGTTTTCCAAATGTTGTCCCTTCTATAAATTAATGGGGTGATTATTTGCCCATATTTAGAGAGCATAGGGAGGACAAACCTGCTTAGCATCTCCACGAGTTTCATGAACTCATGCACCAATGGGAGATACATCATGACGATGTATTATTAAAAATGTTCCTGTTCTCATTAGTAGGGGATGATCGTGAATGGTATATTTCTTTACCCCCTGCTAGCATTTCCTCCCTAAGAGAATTTCATGTAGCCTTCAATGCTCATTGTCAGAAGCTTCATCCTCTGAGTTAATTTGTTATAGTTGTTGTGAGGGATACGATGACTGTATTCAAGATACAGTTGATTCAGAAGCAGGTTGTGAGGATGAAGGAGATGACTTGGATTATAAGTCAGTTATTTCTGTTAGCGATATTTCCTGTAAAGGGGGGTTAGGATGCAAAAGGATGGGTTAAAACCCACTTGTACTAAGTTTGGGGTGCTAATGCGCCCATGATTAAATGAAAATCAAGTCTAGACGGTAAGGATCGTGGTGCCTGGATCAACGGCGCAGGTGGGATTCCGGACCCCCCCCCGCCTTTCTACCTTTAAGTGGGGGGGTCCGGAATCCGGGGCTCACCTCTTCAATGGCCCAGATCAGCGCGCCCAAATCAACGGTGATAAAAGAAATTCCAGACCCCCCCCCCGCCTTTCTACCGTTAAGCGGAGGGGGGTGGTCCGGAATCGGGGGCGCAGCTTTCCGATGGCCATGATCTTAGTGCCCGGATCAACGGCGCTTGCATGGCCCCGTTGTTTCCAGCTACCCTGTGTTTATCCTACATGGGCCCTTCTCCCGTCATATCATCTCTCAGAATCACCTATCTCCTGCCGCCGTGTGTCATCCATCCACCTCCCCTCTTTGGTCCATGTAATCCTCCTCCCTCCTCATCATCCACTCGTCGCCTGCCATGTGTCCCGCTCCTTTCCACGTCAGCACCTCACCAAGGCGCGAGTCCATTATCTTTCCTCTTCCCCTTTCTGCCTATTGTCTTCCGCCAGGTGCCCTCCTCTATTGGCCCCCCCTCGCACCTCGACGCTTCCTTCACGCCCTCATGATCCGATGCCACCACTCCTATCATGCGCCCCATTCTTCGCGTTGGCCTCCACGCCCATTCGCCAAGTCAGTCAGTTATTCCAGGTGGTAGCGCAAGAGGCCCTCCACATCCCAAATACGCCAAGTTGGCTGGGCCATCCTCAATCCTGATGAAGCAGTTATTGAAGTAGTTGGTGGTGGTTAGACATCGCCTCCGCCATAATGGGAAGCACGGCAATGAATTTAAGGCACGTCGATTCACCATTGGAACTGTCAAAGAATTAGATTGCATCTGACATAAGTTGCACGATCTTTCAGATGTTGATTGTCAAAAGCCATGCAGACGCAAAGCTTTCAATGCAATGTTTTGGTTCCGCTGTTGTTGTTGTTCTGAGTATATGAAGGCATTTTCACCATTTTTGTATCTATCGATGGTAGAGCTAAGCTCCTGACTGTAAAGTTTCAGCGAACATTCTGGTTCCCTGGTTATGTATCTGTGTTTGAGACTTCTTGTTTTATGACAAACAGTTCTCCCTTTTCCATCTTTGTTTTCATCTCACATCAGAGAGTTCATGATCGAAGGATTCGCATGGATTATTACAGTTATGTTATGATAAAGGATTTGTTGTGACATTATTGTATTCTATGGTTTTCTGTATTTTGAATGTAAAAGGATTTTGCGTTCGAATGCTTTCTTCTCCAGTCTGTTACGAACCTGATGTTTGTGATAGACCTTCGCACCCTTCTCATGCAAGTCTTCCCCCTACTCACCTTTTATTACAACTCACTGTTTGAAGTTTATCTAAGACCTCACTCACCCGTTCATGCGTGCCTGGCCTAGTTTCTAAGTTGAGACGATTGTTCCAATTTTGCTTCCATTTGATCTTTCAAACAAATCGTGACATTAAACTGATGGGTGTCAGGCTCTGCTCCTGCAAGCAATCCAGGAGTGACTTCTGACGCTAACATTTCTGGCGTCGTTGCTGGAGATGAAGTTGAATATTTTCCCCGGGATTGAACAACAAAGATCAACTGATTCTGAAGGTGCATCAGATATCAAAACTTGAAGATTTCTACTGTGCACCTGGTGACTCCATTGTGACGACTCTGCTGGGAAGAACCTACTCTATCAATTGTGGCTTCGAGAGGCAGACATACGAGGTCTAATCCACACTTGCCTTTAGCTACACCAGAAGTTGATGCGGAAGCAGTGCGCAGAAAGGGAAAGAGCTCTGCAAAAGAAGTTTTCATCGATGAAACAGGTAATACGCCCTCCCTTTCTGTGAGAACTTCATTTTCTTATTCACAGCTTCCTAGTCATCCTTCTTCCGAGGTTTCCCGTTTTCTGAATTTCGGGAGTGTTTATGCTGATTTTTCTCCTCTTGGTCCGGTATCAGAAAGAGAGATCCTTGTCACTCCTCCCTCCCTAGAGGTCATGCCGCATCACAGACCTCGAGCTTCCGAAGGTCTCACCACCCCTCCTTTTGTTGCTACTACCACACAGAGAGAAGCATCTGCACACTCAGGTCCCTTGGCTCTCTCTCTGTTTTCTCCGTTGTCTCCTCCAAGAACCTCTTTTCCGACATCGCCCGTCCATACCCCTTCTCCTTCGAGTTCTCCTCTACCTAATATCCCTATGGCTGGTGCTAATCCCCCTCCGAATAGAATGGATGCCATAGTTGCTGCGAGATATTCTCCTTTAATCCTACCACATCCTATGAATCCTCTCCCTGTCGGAGACTACTTGAAGTACATGCCCAAGTTCAGTGGGGAGGGAGACATAACTGTTGAGGAGCACTTGGCTGCTTTTTACAGTTATGCAGACAACCTAAACATTGAAAATGAAGATGTCTAGATGAGAGTCTTTGTCCAGAGCCTGGAGGGTGAGGTCAGGAAATGGTTTAGAGGACTAGCCCCTGGATCTATTGCTGGAATTGAGGCTCTAGATAGTGTTTTCCTAAGACAGTGGGGAGACAGGAAGGATTATATGTATTACATGACAGAGTTTGGGGCTCTGAAGAAAATGGATGGAGAGTCTGTCTCTGACTTCTCCAAAAGATTCAATAAGATGTACAACAAGATTGCTGCAGAGATAAAACCCTTAGAGGCCTCTGCTCAAATTTCCTATGTTGGCGCATTTGATCCTGATTTCTGTCTCTTATTAAGAGAAAGAAGAGCTACCTCTTTAGCTTAGATGAAAGATGTAGCTATAGAAGTGGAATCCAACATATTGGCAGCTGACAGACTGAGAAACCAGGCCGACACAGACAAGAGAAAGGAAAAATCGGAAGCCTCAACTTCCGGCCCATCACTGCCCCACCCTCAAGTAAATGAGCTGACCCGAGTTATGAACCTCCTTAAAGAAGAGGTGGAAAGATTAAAGGTGGAAAGTAAGAAAATGTATAAGGGCCCTCAGAACACCGAAAATAAAGGGGGTTTCAGGAGGCCAAACAATATTGCTCCCCCGACTATGCACAGAGAGAGAGGAAGAGATAGAGACGACCAAAGAATTCAGGCTCCCTTTCAGAACAATTTTGTGGCTGATGAAGAAGAAGGGGAAACAGACGAGCCCGAGCCTAAGATCCACTGCTTAGAAGATGCTCCTCCTTTTCCTCATCTCACTCAGACTGCTTACAAAGAATCTCTCATGGATGATCAGCTGAATGAATTGAGCAAGGGAGACAAAGTTGGCGACGGTCGAGGCAGGTACAACCTGAGGTCCGACAAAAGGGCAACAACACCCAACGTTCCTGAGCCATCCAATAGAATAGAGAAACCTGCTAATGAAGTAGCAGACAGAGGTAAGAGGGCTCAACCTTTCTCTCCCATTGTCCATAATCATGTTCCTGAAATTAGAGAAATCCCAAAGCCCATGTCTTCTTTCAATTTCGAACATGAGATTCAAAAGATCAGAATTCCTGTGCCACTCACTGAGTTAATTAAACATGGGGATTTCAAAAAACGCTTCTCTGAGCTGTTGAAATCCGAAGCCTCATATCCTCTCACAGACTCCATAAACCTCCAAGATGAAAGGCCTACATTTGTCCTAGGTCCCATGGTAGAAGACAGAGATGATTCATCCCCTCCCTTCTACACATCCCTGGACATACATGACAAAGTACTGCATAATTGCCTTATGGACTCAGGGACCTCCCACAACCTCATGCCCAAAACTGTCATGGAGGAATTAGGACTGGAAGTCACCCGAGCTTATCACGACCTCTATTCTTTCGAATCCAGGAGGGTTCAGTGTTTAGGAGTCATCAAGGACCTGGTAGTTTCCCTATTTCAGTTGCCCATGAAGAGTATGGTCATGGATATTGTGGTAGCTGATGTCCTCCCTAAGTTTGGCATGTTGTTGTCAAGATCCTGGATAAAGAGACTAGGGGGAACCTTGCAGATGGACCTCACATATGCCACCATTCCAGTCTTTGGAGGGGAACATAGGAAGCTGTACAGAGAATCCCAACTGGCCTACATAATCAGTGATGAAGCCAACCCTACCAATCATCCCATCTATGCCCTGGACACTGATTTAGGATCCAGTTTACTACAGCTCACCCACACCCCTGAGGCTCCTTTACAGATAAAAAAGTGGCCCATTCTTAATCAGGGGACCTCCCCTCCAACCACCTCTGTTTGAAAAATGTTCTTTGATGGAGCTTCCTCCAGTATGGGTGCAGGTGCCGGAGTGATATCCATATCACCCTGTCGAGAGACCATATCTCTGTCATACAAGCTAGAATTTGAAGTCACCAACAATGTGGCAGAGTATGAAGCTCTAGTTCTAGGATTAAGAGCTGCCAAGGAAATGGAAATTAAGGAGATGGCTATGTTTGGAGATGCAGAGTTGATCGTTCAGCAGGTCAAAAATGTTTATCAGGCTAAGAATCCTCAGCTCAGGAATTATAGGAACGAGGTATGGGACCTGGTTGATAATTCCTTCCTCGCTTTTAACATTTCCTACATTCCAAGGGAGGAAAATGCCTCAGCCGACTTTTTAGCTTTCACAGCTAGTGTGCTTGAAGTTCCCGCGCTGCCCACTGCCAGGTCCGATGTTGAAATAAAGTACAGACCTTCTATACCAGACAACGTCAAATACTGGAAGGTGTTTGAGGATGATCAAGAGATTGAAAAATTCCTCCAGTCCATTGATGACTTTTCCACAATGCACATAGATGAGAACCCTGACAAGGAAGATGACCATCACCCTCGAGAATTTGTGAATAAAATTTTTGATCACCAGATCATTCAGCTACCGAGCAATCACATTCCGAAAGGACTGATCCCGTTAGAAAGATTGTTCGACAGGAATGATGTGGCAGTAAAGGGTAAGGTTTCAGGTGATGATGATGACACAGCTGAATGCAACATAGGCACATCTGAGGAGCCTAAATTAGTCAAGCTGTCAAGGAGATTGACTGAGGAGAAAAGAGCCGGATATACTAAGTTGTTGAAGGAGTTTGTTGATGTGTTTGCATGGACCTACAAAGACCTCAAAACATATGACACATCAGTCATCGAGCACAAGATCCCACTAAAAGAGGAGGCTAAGCCATTCAAGCAGAATCTGAGACAAATAAATCCCATGTTACTACCTGTCATGGAGAAGGAGGTAAAGAAGTTGTTGGATGCCCAGATCATTGTCCCCTTGAGATATTCTGAGTGGGTAGCCAATTTGGTTCCGGTGAGAAAGAAAAGTGGGGAAATCAGACTCTATGTCGATTTCAGGAACCTGAACAGAAGTTCGAGGAAGGACAATTATCCCCTGCCCAACATGGAACACATATTACAAAGGGTCACTGGCGCATCCAGGATGTCCATGATTGATGGTTTCTCTGGATACAATCAGATATCAGTCATGCATGAGGACAGAGAAAAAACAGCTTTCACCACTCCTTGGGGCACATTCATGTATGCCAAAATTCCTTTCGGACTGATGAATGCAGGAGCAACATTTCAACGGGCCATGGACATAGCCTTCATCGGGGAGAAGGATCGGTTTGTGGTGATATATCTGGATGACATCACAGTCTTCTCCAAGACTAATAAAGAGAACCGTTGCCACTTAAAAAGAGTTTTCCTGAAATGTCGGAGGTATGGCCTATCTTTAAACCCCAAGAAATCATTGTTTGCTATGCAGGAGGGAAAGATGCTAGGTCACATAGTGTCAGCAGAGGGACTAAGGATTGACCCAAGCAGGGTGGAAGCGATTCAGGCCCTGTCACTTCCCTAGTCTAAGAAGGAAGTTCAGGCATTTTTGGGGAAGGTCAACTTTCTGAGGAGATTCGTCTCGAACTTTGTCGAGCTGGTGAAACACATCACAGCCATGCTCAGGAACGGCCATGAAATAAAATGGACTGTTGAATCCAAAGAATCTTTTGCCCAGATAAAGAAAGCATTGACCGAGGCACCTGTGCTAATCAGTCCCGATTATTGTAAAGATTTCCTGATTTTCTCATTTGCTTCTAATGACTCAGTAGCAGCAGTCTTATTGTAGAGAAATGATCAAGGGCGAGAGCAGCCCATTGCCTTCTTCAACAAGGCATTGAGAGATGCTAAACTCAGATATGAGATCATGGAAAAGCAGGCCTATGCATTGGTGAAATCTCTCAAAGCTTTCAGGATCTATGTTTTGCACTCAAAAATCACTGCATATGTCCCTTCAACTTCTGTGAAGGACATTCTTATACAGCCTGACATAGACGGGAGGAGGGGCAAATGGATCGCTAAGATCCTGGAATTTGACCTGGATATTAAGCCCACCAAGTTGATAAAGGGGCAAGGTTTGGCCAAGTTGTTGGCTGAATCCAATTGCAAGACTTTGGGAATCAACTTCATCAATGAGCAAGCTGAGTCATCCAGTAGAAATTCTCAGACCATCGTACCACTAGCAGCATGTCCCTGGTACAGGGATATCTTGTATTTTTTGCAAGAATTAAAGCCCCCTGACGGATTAGGAAAGAGTAGGGCTAGAGCTTTGAAGCTCAAATCGGTCAGGTATTGTCTCATTGACCGAGCCCTGTATTGGAGAGACCCTCTGGGGATACTATTAAGATGTCTGGACCCGTTGCAAGCCCAGAAGGTGATGTTCAATTTTCATAGCAGTCTCTGCGGAGGTCATCATTTTTGGAAGACCACAGCCCACAAAATCCTCTGGGCTGGGTATTACTGGCCTACTTTGTTTACTGATGTCTGCAGAGAAGTCATGGCTTGCATTAAATGCCAGAAGTTCTCAAGTAAAAAACAACTCAAATCTCTGCCATTAAAGCCTGTAGTAGTTTGGGCACCTTTTCAGCAGTGGGGATTGGATTTCATCGGAGAGATTCACCCTCCCTCAAGTGGCCAGCATAGATGGATCCTCACTGCGACTGATTATTTCACCAAGTGGATAGAGGTTGTCCCCACCAGGAGCACTTCTCACAAAGTAATCATCAGCCTCTTGGAAGACATCATAGCCAGATTTGGCTGCCCAAGTAAGATTGTCACTGACAATACCGCCCCCTTCAGGTCTGAGCCTCTGGTCAAATTCTGTGAACAGTTCGGGATTTCACTGGTTCACTCTACTCCATACTATCCTCAAGGAAATGGACTGGCAGAGTCCTCCAATAAAAGCCTGATCAAGCTTATCAAAAAGCTATTGGAGGACAATCAGAGGGCCTGGGACTCAAAGCTCAAATTTTCTCTCTGGGCTGATCGGGTGACAACCAAGAAGTCCCTGGGCATCTCTCCTTTCCAACTTGTTTATGGAACAGAGGCCATTTTCCCCACTCAGCTTGCCTTACCTGTGGCAAATTTCCTCCAGGATTTTGAAGAAGAACCTAACCATGTGCTCAGAAGGATTCATCAGATGGTGGAAGTACAGCAAATCAGAGAACAGGCCATGGATAGAGCCTACAGTCATCAGCAGAAGATCAAGCAGGCTTTCGACAAAAAGAACAGAAAGAAGGAATTCAAGCAAGGTGACCTGGTACTCAAGTGGGATGCACCCAGGCAGGACAAGGGCAAACACAGTAAATTTGACGCCCTCTGGTTGGGGCCTTTCAAGATCCTTGAAGCATATTCGAACAACACTTACAGTTTGCAGGATCTGGAGGGCAAAGAAGTTTTCAACAACCCAGTAAATGAGCATTTCTTGAAAAAATATTTTCTGTGAGCCACTGTTGGCTCTTTTTGTTTTGTTTTGTACATATTGTTCTGTTTTTTGTTTTTCGGACTAATAAATGAATCCATAGCCCAACAACAAAGGCACTGAATGTGAAAAAGAGTTCTTAGAGCATCACAGGGATGACTCTATCCCCCATGGAGCCGATGTTAGCGATATTTCTTGTAAAGGGGGGTTAGGATGTGAAAGGATGGGTTAAAACCCACTTGTCCTAAGTTCGGGGTTTTAATGTGGCCATGATTAAATGAAAATCAAGTCTGGACGGCAAGGATTGCGGCGCCCATATCAACAGCGCAGGTGGGATTCCAGACCCCCCC
>JZKD02S1732091.1:135261-151399 GCA_000966675.3 Picea glauca | reverse complement strand
CGGCGCTGGCGCAGCCCCGTCATTTCCAGCTGCCCTATGTTTAGCCTGCGTGGGCCCTTCTCCCGTCATATCATCTCTCAGAATCACCTATCTTCTGCCGCCGTGTGTCATCCATCCACCTCCCCTCTTTGGTCCATGTAATCCTCCTCCCTCCTCATCATCCACTCGTCGCCTGCCATGTGTCCCACTCCTTTCCACATCAGCACCTCGCCAAGGCATGATTCCATTATCTTTCCTCTTCCCCTTTCTGCCTATTGTCTTCCGCTAGGTGCCCTCCTCTGTCGCCCCCCCCTCGCACCTCGGCGCTTCCTTCATGCCCTCATGATCCGACGCCACCACTCCTATCATGCACCCCATTCTTCACGCTGGCCTCCACGCCCATTCGCCAAGTCAATCAGTTATTCCAGGTGCCAGCGCAAGAGGCCCTCCACGTCCCAAAGATGCCATGTTGGCTGGGCCATCCTCAATCCCGATGAAGCAGTTATTGAAGCGGTTGGTGGTGGTTAGACATCGCCTCCGCCATAATGGGAAGCACGGCAATGAATTTAAGGCATGTCGATTCGCCGTTGGAACTGTCGAAGAATTAGATTGCATCTGACATAAGTTGCACTATCTTTCAGATGTTGATTGTCAGAAGCCATGCAGACGCAAAGCTTTCAATGCAATGTTTCGGTTCTGCTGTTGTTGTTGTTCTGAGTATATGAAGGCATTTTCACCATTTTAGTATCTATCGATGGTAGAGCTAAGCTCCCGACTGTAAAGTTTCAGCGAACATTCTGGTTCCCTGGTTATGTATCTGTGTTTGAGACTTCTTGTTTTATGACAAACAGTTCTCCCTTTTCCATCTTTGTTTTCATCTCACATCAGAGAGTTCATGATCGAAGGATTCGCATGGATTATTATAGTTATGTTATGATAAAGGATTTGTTGTGACATTATTGTATTCTCTGGTTTTTTGTATTTTGAATGTAAAAGGATTTTGTGTTCGAATGCTTTCTTCTCCAGTCTGTTACGAACCTAATGTTTGTGATAGACCTTCGCACCCTTCTCATGCAAGTCTTCCCCCTACTCACCTTTTATTACAACTCACTATTTGAAGTTTATCTAAGACCTCACTCACCCGTTCATGCATGTCTGGCCTAGTTTCTGAGTTGAGACGACTGTTCTGAGTTTGCTTCCATTTGATCACCCCTTTCAAACAAATCGTGACATTAAACTGATGGGTGTCAGGCTCTGCTCCTGCAAGCAATCCAGGAGTGACTTCTGACGCTAACAATTTCTCTTCCCTGTTCATCCGCATCAGATGAAAGCTATGTTTTCTTCCCCAATGAGGAAAGTGCAGAAATCAAGCCTATTATGGAAACTGATTTTCCTTGCATCCCTTTTTCTAAAGATCCTAGGTATGAGCAGCACATTTTTGACTTATTTGAAGATGCAGAGGACATTCCCTCCCTTGGAGTAGAAGTTTTGGACAACCCTATTTGTGAGGAAGAAGTCATTTCGAACGTTGAACAAGAGAAACCCATTTTTTATGAATATCCTAGTGAGGAGGAGGAAGGGGTAGATATGCATCTCTTCTCATCTCCTGCAGTCATCACTAAGCCACAAAATGAAGAGCACAACTTTCCATGGGTCCTTTTTATGATGATTATGAATCTGACCCTTGGGAGAGGCAAGAAGAAGAGCCAGAGGAGAAATAGAAGGGGCATTTTATCTCCTTCCCAGAGCCTGTCCATAAGCATCCATCATCTGAGATTAGTCAGCCTACACCAGCCCCTCACCCACCTGAGCTGGCTAGAAAAATCCAGCAATGTGTGAGCATCTATGTGGCAGAGAAGGTCGTTAGTTACAAATTTTCTAGAGTTTGTCTCTCAACCTATGAGCCTGTGAGGGAATAAATGGAGTTGTATTTCCTTCATTTCTTGAAGCCGCCCAGATTTATCTTGATGTCAACAATAGGAGGAAAGCTGAAGAATGTAATTGTTTTGTTGTCATAGTTTCATTATCTATTATCAACCATTGACAAAGTAAATAAATTTGTAGCTAGGAAGTTGCTTGAATGACTATGGTGGAAGTTTTCTTTCACCTAGCACTGTGTAGAAATAAATTAGTTTAGGACTGTACATAAATAAGCTCCTTGGAGCATGTGTGTTTATTTTTTGTTTTACTTATCGGCTTGTATTCCTCAGCAGGACATTTTTTGAGCATGATTGCATAACCCAATAGCTAAGGCATTGGAGCTGCTTGTTCTTGGCAGCTCGTAGGGAGTATGCCATCCCCTATGGAGCCAAATGTTATCACATAAAATTTTCAAGGGCCGTAGGCCGTAGCCATGAGCGCAAAGCACAACACTTAGAGTGGTCTTATATGGACTTAGATCACGTGAGTGAGAAAGATCAATTTCCAATGGTGGAGATCCATCAGGAAGATTGGATCGATGGCCATCGGGTGATCGAGATATAAATTTACATCAAGTTTAATGTCAACAAGATTTATGAAATCGCAAGGCCATCCTAGTTGTTGATCCTCGGAAGAGCATGTGGCACAAGATTAGCATTTCATTGACTCGTGGGATGGAGTATTCAAAGGGGAGAGTCATGCGAACTCATGAAACGTAAATTCGTAAAACGATCTGGGTCATTCATTTCAGCAGAATGCGTGGTGCTAGATTCGAAGCGCGAAAAAATTCATTTCGGGAAGGCTGAAGTGAGAAGTGTCAATATCCCAAGTCCTGAAATGTCGAAGCAATTTGGGTTTTCTAATGAAAGGAGATGTGTGTCACCCAATCTGAGTGATTGTGATTTCAGGACTCGGAGGTTGAACATGGAGCTAAGCATGAATTCACGAAATGCGAAATCCTGACGTGCCTGAGAGTTGGGCCCATGATCACGTCCGTGATCATATGGAAAGTGGATCCCGAAGAATGGGAAATCGATTGTCAAGTGGTGAGCGGATAATATTTTTCAAGGAAATGATCGTGGTTGTCAAGTTTAAATAAATTCTGACCATTGATCCAGATGGGCAGTTTCAGAGATTTCAGGCATCGGAATATTTGAAGTCATGGGGAGTGAAAACTCCTGAAATGAGAAATATTGAATTTTTATATGGGATAAGCATGAGGTCGTGGCCTAAGGTCATGTAGGGTGATGAAAAGGAGGTTTGAAAAGAATCAAAGTTCCCGAGTTGGTCACGGAGAAAAATCTTTGTGACCTCGAGGTACCAGAATTGACTCGAAGGAGTCATGAGCTCGCTTGGAACATTCATGGGTGTTAGGCCTCATCCCAATCCCCATGAAAGTAGTTAATGAGAATGAGGAAGGTGGTTGAAACCTCATTTCACCACATAAATGGAAAGCATGGAAAATCCAGCCATGGAGGCAGGCTGTCAACCCAAGGTCTCCCTGTCAATGAATTTTCCTGTAAAGCCCATACTGATCTGAGATCGCATCTGACAGAAGAATGCAAGTGTAGATTGACAAAAGAAGGCACATACATGAAGCTTTGAATGAAGTAGCTAGGTCACACTCTTGGTGTTGGCAAATTGTTCTAAGTATAAATACTCAGTTTTGATATTTTTTTAGGGTCGATGGTAGAGAAAAGCTCCGGTAGCCTCTGGCTTCTGGTTATGTATCTGTATTTGAGACTTCTTGCCTAATCTAAGTCAAATTTATTCCTCCATCTTATTATGCATCTGATATTGAATGTTCATGATTGAAGGATTCACATGGGTTATTGTGACTATGTTGTAATATATGTTTGATTGCAGTGTTGTCATAGTGTTTTCAGTTTCCTAAAGCTCTGAATCCAAGAAGATCTTGTTTTCTAAGTTTTTCCTCCTTATGCTATTGGAAGACCTGATGTTTATAATAGACCTTTACATTTTCTTCTCAATTTCTTCCTCCTACTCACCCTTACTACAACTTACTGACTAAAGTTAGATCAAAACCTCACCTATCTGTGCATACCAGCCTATTTTTCTAAGTTAAGATTATACTTTCATAAAACTTCCCCCATTTGACCCTTTTATAACCAACCTGTGACATAAAACTCTGATGGGTATCCATCTTTCCTTTCCTACAATCTGAAGGGCGACTTCTGGTGCTAACACATACCATGAGCATCGGCCTTGAACTACTCTGGGTGCCCCCACCAAGACCTGATTATATCGAGGTAACTCTTTTTGTATTGTATGCATTCCTTTTGCTCAAACTCAAACATAAATGCAGCATTGTAATTATACTTAGGAGTGGGAGATAACTTATACATTACTTAGAGGTTTTTAGGTTAGAAAGAACCAACAACAACCTTTTGGTGGTTGATGATGCTCCTGGTTTGGACGTCGATGTTTTATAAGGCCTGGCTTATCATATCATTTTACGGCATGAGTCTCAGCCACGTAGCTATATTCTATAGCTCTAACTGAGCTATATATCTAAGTTTAGCTTCATGAGTATCGTCTTCTTCATCACCAAAATCTTCTGGATAGTTTATGATCTCATGTTCTAGAACCTCGAACACATGTGTCCAAGATTTAAAAGAGTCTATGGATTGTGGCGTAGTGCCCGACAGAACGTACGCATTTGGATTTGAACCCTCACCAGCCACATCAAGCTTCTTCATCATCTTTCGTGGTGCCATGATATCGAGAGAACAAAACGAGGTTACCTATTGCATAGGAATTACGTGAGCTTCTCAATCAGATAAAACTTGCTACTTTGCGGAGGGTGAAAATGAATTAAAAATCGAAGTGTTTTTATTCATATCAGATGCATTGATTCCAATATAGATTTATTGACGACAAATTTATTAACTTTAATGGAAAATTCTACCCGATGATCCACAATCTACGTTAAAAATCATTACCGTTAATTAGTCATAAATGCCATTAATATTCGACAGTTCATGTTCGGGAGTTTTATATGAGATAGAGTGAGAATATTTTGAATCCTGAATCTGTGAAGGTTAATCCCTGGATAATCGATTTTAAGTCTTAATTAATCATATTTAATTTTAAGTGTTTCAGGAGTTCAGACTTCGAGAACTTTAAATGTAGGTTGAGGGGAAATCCCCGAAACACGAAACTGTGAAGTGATTAATTATCTGGTAATCGATTTTAAATATCAATTTATCATATTTAAATTTAAGTGTTTCAGAAATTTAGACTTCATAGGTTTTGGGATACAATGAAGGGTAAACATCTGAACCCCAAAGTGCGAAGTCATTAATTAACTCTTCACCGTGATTAACTTAATTAATTAAACTTTAATACTTCGACATTTTGGTGCTTCGGTGATTTGTGAATTAGTTCATTGTTATATTTCTGAAGGGTAATCTCCCGTAATGAAGTCACAAATGACGTCATTATAGATGATGCGTCGAGAAAAGGGAGGTTCCACGTGTTACCTGGAATCATATGTATCTTCAAACGAAAATGTCACAAATGGGTGCCACGTGTCAACTCAGGGATGACTCAAAAGATACATGTGTGCTATGACTCGTGTCCTTTAAAGGTTTAGGAAAAGTGATGAACAGACACTTTCGGGTTTCGGGGCTTTTATCGTTAAGACTTATCGAAACGCCCGAAGTGTGAAGCTCAGGATAAACCCTTAGTGATTTACCTCTTTAACAATTAGGCGGCTCCAAAACTCCATAGATATTAGGATTGTTTGATCAAATGAAAAAACTTCATCAACGATGGATATCACGCTCACCTTATTACTAATTAACCAGAAATGAATTTGATTAAAAATTCAAAAGTTCTTTTCTAAGTTACCGTTTTGGGAAAGATTATAATTTCATGAAGTGGAGAATGTAAAGCTCAAAAGTTCAAGAGTAAATGTGTTCCAACAGTTCCCATGCCATAGCATGGTGATTATGATTAATTATTAATTACAAGCTGGGGGAAACATGGGTGTTACAATCCCCTCCCCCTTAAAGGAACATCATCCTTGGAGTTCTTTCTCAGTAACACCTGTCATGCCTTTCTCATTCAGTTGCTTCAAAAGTCTTTACCCTCTTTCCTGGTCAGGTATTTTTTAACCTCTTGGCCTTATTCACTTGCCTTCAAAATTTTTTGGACAACAAGCACATTAATCATAGTGTCATGAAAAAAAAAATTATTGTTGCATAAAATTCTAGAAAAATTTCACAATTTAGCACAATACTCATCTGCGTAGTTTGTGTATTTGTATCCACATGGTTGTCTTGTTATCTTGAATCATTGTTTTTCCTGGACATACCCATTGTATGCATGATCCCAATCAATAGTTTAAAAGAACTATCAAAGTATCCTCTTCCTTGCGGTCACTCACCTTTTGGTCAAGGCTCAGGCATCCCCTTCGCTACTTACAGTTCCTTGGGTGATCCATCTTTCCTTGCCAAGGTTTTCTCGCACATGAAGAATTCCAGAGACTTCATCGAGCCTTACAGTTGAGGTGTCCCTCCCGAGGAGTCCCTCCATCTTATGTTACCTCAACACAACATATTCCAGGTGATCATGGCTTACCACGGGGTTCTCACGGCTCAGCAGCAGCCAATTTTTCATGCTTTTCAGTTTGACAGCCTTCATCTGTCCTTTCTAGACATATATTTTCTTCTCTCCTGTATCACAGGTATACAAAAATTCATGAGACATCATCATAAATTCTAAATTTCAGAGTTTTATTGCAAATCTATCACCCATAGATTTTCCAATTTCCTTACTTATTTTCATGTTTGTTCCGCACATGAACCAAATCATCAATTATAGGACTGTCCTTCCCATAGCAGTTTGGATCAGTAGGAAATTTTGGTCTTCCTTATGGGCTTACAACACTGCCATATCCAAGACCCTTTTCTTCCTACAATTTCAACATTCCTCAACCAAACAAATTGTTAGTTCTCATGCACATTATATTTTCATTGCACATTTGCAGTGGTTCACAAACAATTTCAGGAATGTGCACACTAACAATCAAATGCATTTGCTTCAAATAAAATACCATTCATTGTGGTTTGGCTCAGCAGGTAATTAGTCTTCCTTATGGACTTATAGCACTACCATATCCAAGACTCTTTTCTTCCTTGACTTTCAACTTCAATCAGCCAAACAAATTGTTAGTTTCCCATGCACATATATTTTCATTGCACCTTTATAACATTATCACAAACAATTCTTGAATTGTGCATGCTAACATTCAAATCACTTTTATCTATTTGATAATATAAAGAAAAAGGAAATTTCATTCCTTACACATGCATCAGTTCAATATATCAACCTTTCCAGATGCAATTCTACATTAAGTGAATTTAATCAATGTGTCAATGTTCATGGCCACATTCACAAATAATGCTCCCTTGCATCGATTTTAGATTATCACTTTTTAGGTTAGGCACTCTCGCCAATGTGTGTTGGAATTCAACCAACTTATTACCATCTGGATTCTCTGTCCATATTTATTATTTTAGCATAACCATATTTTTTGCTCCGAATCGATCACAACCTTAAATCTTCATTCATGAAACTCAAGGTTTCACATGAATTCTTTTAATCATTCTTTGATTGGTCAATGAATTCATGACATATCAATTCATGAATTCTTCCTACGATTATAAACAATATTTACTACTAGAGGTTCACACCTCCATTATTCATGTTCTCCTTCCTGGATCATACCTTGCTTTGGTATCCAAGGAATACAACTTCCTTTAAAAAGTTCATGCATAACACTAAGACAATAAAATATTTTAGAAGGGGTTCTTACCAAATCCCTTCATACCTTGTGCCACATAGGCATAAACATTTTTATACCAGTTCTTGGATGCTAGGACCCTCTTTCTGATTTTTACCTCATCAACAGTGATTTATGGGGATGTTTACAGCCCTGTCAACAATCTTTTAACCACAACATTTTCATGGTCATCCTCTGCTTGAGGTTTCCCATCATTGGCAATTGTCTTCCTCGACAGCTCCAATTCCTTTCTATACATAGCATGCATCATCATAGTTATAATTAAATTAGTTGTAATATCAAACCAAATGCATGTATCATAACATTCAAAACCATAAATCATCTTCAAAATGTCCTAGCATATCTTTATGCACTTCATCACATTATCCTCAAATGTTTTCATGAGTACAACATAAATAGATCTCGATTGTTTCTACAGCAATACAACCCTCATCACTATGGTTTCAAAACATTTTAATTTCATCAGCGTACCATATTTCTCATCCCAGAGAAAACATAATACTCAGCAAGAAAAGAATTGAGGGCTCTCCCCTTCTTCCAATTCTTTCTACACCACCTGGGAATTTTCATCCCAATTGAGTTATCTCTAAGGCCTCACTGCCTTTTCTTAATCACGGCTTCAACCAAGCCTATTCAGTCAAACATACCTGTTTATTCATTTAATCATACTCAAGGGGTTTATTTTCCTTTTACCAGTTGTACTGGTTTCCACAACTGCTCTTTTAATCCTACAACTCTGTTACACAATTCAGGGTTATTAGGGTGAGAAAAGTGTTCCTCCTTTTCTCCCCATTTACTTATGCAATCTACTTCTTATTGTGATCTTTCTGCTCTTTTCTTGAGCAACCTCGGTTAAGCTCATCCTAACTCTTAGGATACATCAGCATGCTTTAATAGCAAATCCTTTTTTCCATAATGAATCATGAACCTGTGCATCCTGCACATTACCATTCATTTTTTTTTCAGAATGGTCAAGATTCATTATTAGTCTTCTATTCGTTACATGATGTTTTTCAAAATGTAATCTGGGATTCTTATATGTATACAAGCTTGTAGCTCACTACTTAATTCTCAACAATCAATAAGGTTGTGACTTTGTTCTCATGACAAATTCTTCTCACAGTTCTTCCACAGGGAACTCCTTTAGCATGCAACTTTCTTATTGCATATCCATCACTATTTGTGATGGCCTCAACCTCGAGTTAGCTTCAGCTATTTACCAAATATTCCATAAGGAATATAAACATGCATCTTTTTCATGCTTCCAAATTATGTATCCACACATATTCTAGTTTTGTTAACTTGCATCCATGATGTACTTAACCATATGCATGATGAAAATCCTGTGTGTAGCTTCCATGGGTATATTTCACAGCCTACATACATCTCTACTTTAAAATTATTCAACTCATGATTATTTAAAAATCATTCTCATGTGACCCCCAAAGGCATAATCATTTGCCTCAATCATGACAATAGAGCATCCTTTCTCGTCCACTCTTTCTTCTATTTATATTACTCTTTCTTAAGGGAATGTAGAACATTCCCCTTAATCTATAATTCAAAGAAAAACTTTCATGACTCTTCAAAATGGAGCCAACCATGCATCCATGGTATTCACTTAATATTGGCAAGTGCAATTCTTGCCTTACATATCACTCATCAAGGCATCCATATTGTTCATTTAGTATATATTTATCCTTACATCATGCATGTGCATCACTTGCACATTTAATATCTTTCATACCTAATTGGTATTAATATCAGTCTCCATGTAAATAATCCCCACAATGCATTAAATCCATGCACTCAAACACATACAATCCTAGCCAAACATTCATCATGCAAGATCATTGTTTGCACCCTTTCCATGTCATACAAGCACATGGACATATCAGACTTCCAAATCTTCCTCCAAGGATATTACTTCCATTCTTATGAAAATCCTCATAGGGACACTCAAAATTGAGCTTCTCGCTCAGTTCAGAGCTTGCAGTCATTCACAAGATACCCACCTAGCAGTTTAACAGACATAGTCATAACTATGTTTCCATTTCTATGCGGTAACAACTAGCAAGAAAACACTCTTTCCTCAACTATCATGAAAACATTTCCCACTCATAAATATAGTCTGGGAAATTATAACCATGCCCAAGGTGATAAAACAACCAATCTAGCTTCCAACTGGTCTCGATTAGCGTACCTTTTGATCAAGGAAATCCTTTTCTAGATTCCCTTCACTAGGTTCCAACTATATATATATGGCTACCATCCACCACTAGATGTCAATCTAACCCATTGGGATTCTAGAAGTTCCCCAACACTTCCTTTACCACATTCAGGATCAACATTTAATCAACCATTTTACCTTAGTTATAATAAATTTTTAATGTCTAATAACATTTGGACTATTCCCTTAAATCCCAAATCAAATTTCGAGTTATGTTACTTACTAAGTATCCTATTTCAAAAATCCAAAGTATATTTAGGTCAAGATCATTCTTGACCATTACACCTAGAATTCTTCCTTCTGTTCAGCAATAGTCAGGGATGGAGGCCACTCTTCTCCTCCCACAAGAATTCTGACAGACTAGTTTCCTATCCACCAAGAAAGGGAGGATGTTGTGATTTCTCACTCAATCACTCTATATTTCTATAGCTCCATCTATCAGATTGATTAGAAAATACCCTTCCCAGCAATTCATGTACACATACAAAAAATTGTTTCTCCGATCCCCTTGAAACCTAAGAGCTTCACATGCTTTCCATTTTTCAGAGAATGGTCACCACACTCATTCCTCTGATCGTGAGGGATTATACACATATACAAGGTTTAACCCTTCATTAAAGAAGTAGTTATTACTGCTATGAATCCTTTCCATCTGTTCACATCCAATTCTTCCAATTAGTTCCCATCAGCATAATCCCACTCATGTAGTATCGACTATCATTTCCCAAAGAAATGATAGGCTTCCATTGCCACAAACTATCATGATTCAATCTCATTGGGTAAAATCCCAACTGTATTTTAATCTACATCCTTCTACTCAAGGAATTTAAGCATAAAATTTATGTTTCGCAGTAATATTCTCCACGATCTCATCTTATCCTTGGTAACCAAATCTTATGACTGTACAACAGCACGTACAATTTCCTAGTGAATTCAACTTCTTTATTTGGAAACGCCAAAACATCTATAAACAGTAAAAGATCTCATTCCTCTCTTTAGTATAGGTTTACTAAGCTTATTAGGAATGGGATAAGATAGGGTGTTACCCTTTAAATTCCTCCAAAAAATATTTTCATACGACTTGTGCATGAGCCGAAGTAGGCCAAGTGTTTTCGTCATGCTCTGATACCAATTTGTAACACACTTGACCCCTAATTACTCTTTTGAGGGGTGGGGTATCATAATTTTGTTTTTCCTTAACTATCTCATCTTAAATCATCTCTCTGAGATGATTCATTCTCTTCTACTTACCCATAGCTTTCTAATGAATGTTACCAGGCTCTATACCAACCCTTGGTTTATATCTCATGACTTCCTGAAGTTATTCGGGCATTCATTGGTTGGAGGTCATATGGCACCCACATGGATCCACCTCACCTATATTGTCACCAAGTTACTTCATCCACGATGAAAGTCCATCCACCATTCGATTCCACAACTAGACTCAATCTTCATCTAACACGCATGCCAATAGAGAATTCGACACTTCATCACTTCAACATTTTATGCCTCTTCACTATTTCCCCATGAGTCCACTCAGAGTCTTGAACTTCCAAAATCCCATAATATTTAGATCTAACTCTGGCCTTTGGGCCTTTTGGTCCCTTTACAATTGATGCAAGAGCATCGCCAACACATCAAGCGAGCCAGTGCGGAAGAAAAGGACGGCTGGACAAGCGCCAACGCAAATTTTGAAATTTCTCTTGAAGTTGATGCGCAATCTTAAATGAAGTCATTAAGAAAAGGTGCACTTGTATAATGTAAATGGACTTTGAGCGATTTCTCTCATCCTTAATAGATACAAGGCATTTAAGATAGTTAATGCAGGTAGATAGAATTTAATTCTAGATTAGACTGTTTGAGAGCGCAAGAGGGAAACGGGATATAGACACCCTCATTGTGCATTGTAACTTATAATCATCAGAGTTAGAAGCATTTGAGAAAGAGCATGCAGAGAGCTATGTAAGAACACCCATGTACAGATATTTGGATTAATAGGAAGAGATTGATTCAAATTCATGGTTTTGTGTTGTTCTCTGTGTATTAATGTTGAATAATATGCTCATGAATGTTTGCTTCCTGTTATACATTTGCTTTATATGTTGTGTATATGATTTCATGTTTGAGTTTGAAGTCTGAAGGGAAGAAGGAATGAGTTTCAATTGTTTCTCTATCTGAGCTAGAGTTCCTACAAGGAGTACAGTTGAAGTGTCCGCAAGGAGTGCGTTGACAGGGGGCTCAGGTAGTTTAGCTTTTGTTCTCATTCACCCAAAGGTGCAGTTGGGCACAGGAGCCGTGCAAGGAGTGCGCAGGCCAAGTGAAGTTCAGGGTTGTGAACCTGAGCAAGGGTTGAAGGACTGCTGCTGCAGGTGTGCGCAGAGTCGAAGATTTAACACTTGGAAGTGGTTGAATGTTTGTCGCAAGGAGTGCATGCAAGATTCTCTGAAGGATTCAGAGTTGGTAGAGCTCAGGAGGTATAGGACCTTTGAGAAACCGTCGAAGAGTAGCATGGGAGATTGTTCCGTAGAGTGGTTAGAAGGCGTTGCAAGTGTGCACACAGATAGACAAGTTTCCGCGGAGGAACACTTGGTCCTTCGCAGGGATCACCAAGGAAGGACGGACGGACAAAATTCTATGAGGATATTTCACGAAACTCCGTGAGCCGTTAGGTCTCACAAAGGTGCAGGGGAGATACAGTGACGTATTCTCGAGAGGTTAAAAGATCAGGAGGGATAGAGCCATTGATCCAAGCCAGCCAGGGCCATTGGATCACTCACGGAATCGCCTATCAGAATTTTGTGAGGGGAAGAGTCAAAGGTTGGGCAACGAGAATCGTGAAATCGTGAAACGCAATATCCCGATGGCTAAGGGAACAGTGTGGGCCACAAGGTTTAGCAGGTAGACAGGTGGCACACCTTATCGGGGTTTTGCAGCAAGAAGTCCCGATACAATAGCATCCGGATTCACGATATTGCGAACTCCGAAATGTTGATGGAGTGAAGGACCGTTGAATAGTCAACTTGCACGTGCGTCAGGGTTTCGGCATATCGAAAGTCGGGAGTCGGTAAAGTGAGTTGTTTGATATCATGAGTGGGGAAATTGCGATAAGAAAAGTTCTGAAATAGAAGGGAAGGTCAGCGTTCATTATCGTCAAGTCTCGAGGACTCAAGGGTACAATGCTTGACCACTGACCTCGCAAAGTCACGAAGTCCAATCCTCCGAGTGCAGAGAGGGGATCACGTGAAAAGTTCTGTGGGTGTAGATTTCTCGACAGGGAAATAGAAGGGCGTTACAGTTCTTCGGGCTGAGGAAGAAGAAAATATCCTGAGTTGACGTAGGCCTTCTGACATATGGGTTGTGAGGAAGGGTGTTGGCATCAACAATACTAGTCCGAAATCCTCTGGAGCCTCGAAGTCCTAGACTCCTAGATTTTCGGTCACTCTACCAATTACTTTGGCTAAGCAGCTCGTACCAGGCATTGACACATGTAAGGGTCTGGGGCAACATGTGTCACATTTCCATCGATCTATAAGGTATTTGATATGCATGAATCTGAGTGACACATGGCATGTCAAACTTAGGTCCACGTCACCATGGGTGACATCATTACTTCATGTCACTCCAGATTGACCATCCTTTATTCTCTTTGATATCGTGGCCAAGTTTAGTCCACATACCCCTTGGATCAATGGTCCTCGATACTTCGTAAATTCAGTGTTCGGGGGTTTCCTAATATAAACTTATCTTTTCCCCCAAAGTAGGTCAGCGTCGGGCTGACCACGGCCTAGATCTAACAGTGAGGGAAAGTCTCGAGGCATCCTCTAATCTATGGCTCTCGTTACTTCTGGCTTCAAAGCTTATCGACACATCACACCTCCAATTCTCCGGAGGTCCCAGTGTCTGAACTAAAGGATCTAGTGTAACATGTCCCCTGTATATTGACGGTTGAAAAGGATCCTAAAGGATCCAAGGATCGATGATCCTCATTACTTTGTGAATTTGGTTTTCAGGGGATTTAAAGCTACAACATCCCTATTCTTCTGAAGTGGTCAACGTTGAGATGACCTCAACATAGATCTAATGGTCCGAGGGTGCCTGCGTCACTCTAGAGATCTACAGCTCATAACTTCCACTCAAAGGGTCTTATGGGTCCCACTATTGGGCCACTCCTAAAGGGACATTTTTCATCCAAAAACACTCTGGTAAGAATACATGGCACCTGCCTCAGGCCAATGTCGTACCCTACCCATGTCATGAGGTCTCCACACCTAGAAACTTCACCACTCGACACGTGGGCCCCCATGTGTTCTTCGTCGTGCTACACTTGTCCCCACGATTGAATGGTCAAGAGGGATCCTGACATATCCTTAGATCCATGGTCCACATTACTTCGCAGCTACGGCCTTCGGGGGGTTTTGACGCTACCACGTCCTTATTCTCCAGAAGTGTTCAATGTTGGGCTAACTTCATAGTAGATCTGACAATTAGGAGAGAACCTGAAGGAAACCCAGATCAACGATCTTGGTCACTTCGCGACTTCGGCCTCCGAGGGTTTTGGATTCACTACCACTCTATTTTCCTGAAGCGGGACTTCGCCAAAGTACCATGTGTGGGTCCCTCCTCCTAAATGATAGGATGGTAGGCAGGACCCTGAATGATATTTACCAAAACTACAACTCTCTTTCACTTTGTAACTTTGGCGTTTGGGGAGTTTGATGCTATAGCATCTCCATTCTCTTGAACTAGAACTTCGCCGAAGTCATATCGATGTAGAACCAAAGGTTGAGGGAATTCCCTCAACTTTGCAATCGGTGGCTCGTGCTACTTCATGATGGGTAGTTGGATATTGGTTTTAGATGGTAATATAGGTTCACCTAGCCACTAGGGAAACTGTCCATTTCCAGTCAACTTGATGGTAATCAAATCTCCCGATTACCTTGGACCAATTTAAGGCTAGTAAGGTTCGTAATACTCAGAAGTCTTGAACTTCTAGAGCTCTGAAGCTAAGAAGTCTTATCTCCCTTAGACTTAGCCTAAGGCCTTTAGGTACTGGTCATATGGGTCCTCTCGAACGGATCTCATCCACTCATCTTCTGAACAAAAAGGTCTCCCCTTTCAAGGCTTGAATCTCATTATCCTTCCTGAGTTTCATCATTTCTGAAGGACTTAGGCACTAGCGTGCTCTTTTCTCTCTTTCTTCTGAGCTTAACAAAATCCTTCCTCCAGGAGACTCAGAATGACTGGGAGTGTCGACATGCACACGTGAAACTATGCCCAAGGTCGACGAACTCACAATTCATTTATTTTAACTTAAACCACCACAGGGCTTGAGCATTTATGTGTACAAGACAGATAGTTCCTTACTTGCTTAAATACAAAATCAAGAAAAATTGAAGGGATACAGTATAACCACTAAGAAATCCTGAAACATTCATAGGATATCCAACTTTAATTTACAGTTACAATTCAATTTCATAGGATATGAGAATACTTATCTATTACAGGTTGCATCCAACTAACTGATTGTGGGTGTTTTCCTTTCCACCCAACCATAGGCTCAGAGGCATTCATTCTTAGCACTCTGGCCACCCTCGAGCCAAGCCATGATATCACTAGGGAACTTATTCCAATTCTCAATGATCCTTTCTCTTTAACATCTTCTACGAGGTTTATCAAACGTTTCCTCAGCATCAAGCTCACGGTCTTCTTCTTAGGTCCCATTCTCTATAAACTCTCAGGGATTTCTTTCTCTATTATGACCTCGATGAGGTTTATCAAATGCTTCTTCAGCATCAATATTGTAGCCTTCTTCTCGTTCTCAATTGGAGAGCTTCTTGCATTCTCCACTCTTCTATTTTTTCTCTTACATGCCTTGCACGCACATCCCCCCTATCCTTTTCCTTATGTCAGAAGGAAAACACAGGTCATTCTGGGTCTACAAGACCCTGTGGTACTTCACGCTGACATTCTTCATCTAGACCATGCTTCCATTCATGGGGTTGGCTGATGGTTCAACCACAAGTTCTTTCTTCATTAACTGATTTCTCTCCTTGGGATCTGGAGGAGGTTTGTTATCCTCAACAAGGAAAAGTTTGGGGTCATTCGATATAATGAACCCTCTCTTATAGTTTTCACATTCTTTCCTCTAGTGATATCATGGCTAGTAATTCAAGGTTTCA
>JZKD02S1732091.1:108756-135245 GCA_000966675.3 Picea glauca | reverse complement strand
TCATTTTTTTGTATATCCAAACAATAATACATTTACATTGTTCCTATGCCATAGCATGGTGATTATGATTAATGATTATTTACAATATGGGGGAAACAAGGGTGTTACAATTTACTATTATTGTTGGTATACCTTTTGGAATATTGTACTTCAGCTTCCTCTGTTGTGGCACATAATACTTCATCCTCTTGTTCAATTAGTCTATTTTTTTAAAATGTAGCAATGCAGAGAATACAATGGACATGAAGCTAAGTTTCTATGTAGGAACACATGTAAAAATATTAAATACAATTTTATTTATTTCAATGTAGCAGCACAGAAAATACAATTGACATGAAGATAAGTTAATATGTAGGAATATATGTAGTATCTACATATAAAAAAAAATAAGTTGCGAATCAATAGAATAAATATACACAGAATAAATGAAATACAAAGTAATGGAATATGGAATACAGTTAGAAGCATGCACCTTTGTATGTCTTCTTCTACATTTCCGGTTAAGAGTTCTTTTTCTTGTCCAGTTATTCTACTTGTTTCAATGAAGGAAAGTACAAAATACAATGAACATGAATGTAAGTTGGTAGGTAAGGAAAAACAAGGAATATGTGCATATAGTAAATTAGAATCAATGGAATAGAGTAACAGATTGTGGTAGAAGAATGTACCTTTGTTTTTCTTGATCCATTTTTGTGGTTATATAGAATCCTTTTTGTCTAAAATCTATTACAAACCAGGAAAAATTAAGAAGTTGGACGATCCTAGCTGAATAATTTGGCTTTCTGCAATAAGTTAGCCAGATATGCTTTGAGACATGGCAATATGATTTTGTAATATGATTGATGTATATTTCATATTTCAAGTACAATACAAATTGTATCGTGATCAGACCAGTATGTGTCTAAGATAAAGAGGGTGTATTGTGAAATGGGCACATTTGACCATACATGGTCAATAAGTGCATTTTGTACATGGTTTATCTTATCCAAAAGAAAGTGGAGACTGTAATTGCGCATGTAGTTTTCCAATTCTTTTGTTCTGGAACTATTTTGTAGCATGTCAATATTGAAGTCTCCTAGAACGATAATGGTTTCGTTCAGATGTAAATGTTGTAACGCATTTGAAACAACATTCAGTATGTTGGGCAATGTTGCATGTGAAGCGGCATAGAGATTCAATATTGCAATTTATGATTCATGGAAGATTACTCTTGCTAGAACCATCTCAACATTTTTTCTTATAGATGCATATGCTCCAAAATTGTTACATGTTTTTTCACTAATATCATCACTCCATGTGTAATGTAATTTGATATGCAATTATGCTTTGGAAATTGCTTGTTTTGCATGCATAATGTCATCTATGTTTCTTGCATGCACAGAATATCAGATTGCATTGTGTCATAGTCATTGAGTATATCATTCATGTGTGCATGTAGGCTGTGCGTGTTAAGTGAGAGAATTGATACAAATGAGATTGTTTGTATGGATTGGTAATCATATTGTAGATGACATTTTTCACTAGTTCGAAGGCATTGCATATCAATATCAACTTTATGTTTGAATTTTAAGTTATCTTTTGTAAGAGCGCTTATAAAATACAAGTAGTTTATGCTTCTGACACAGGACAAAGATGCGTATACAAGTCCATGTATTTGTATTCCATCAGGGTCGAATGCAACAATATCAAGTGTTAGCCCTTATGATCTGTGGACTATATGTGCACATGCAAGTTTAATTGGAAATTGTTTTTGAATATTCAGTTGACCTCTCTTTGTTGATGTTGATACTGGTTTTGATATTCGTAATATAGGTTTCCAATCAAACGAAGTGTTTGAATTATATATATAAGCTAACT
Source organism: Picea glauca (assembly GCA_000966675.3). Lineage (NCBI taxonomy): Eukaryota > Viridiplantae > Streptophyta > Pinopsida > Pinales > Pinaceae > Picea > Picea glauca. Next base: position 133,388 of record JZKD02S1732091.1, on the reverse strand, counting down.
TGTTTTCTTTCCAGTGGCCAATATGCAGGTCATGGAACTTAATCCAGAGGACATCAACTGTTTATATTTTGGTATAATATTTGAGTATTCCATCTTCACCATTCACCAAGCCATCCTGTGAATCATAGTTGCAGGCATATATTTCAACTAGCATGTCTAAGTTTAGGACAAGTTGCAAAGGCAAAGTGGTTGTATGTTGATGACATGGTAGAGTTCCATGGTTGTATTCTTCAAGGTCAATTGAATTGATGATGATATCATTTCTAGGCATGAGTGATAGCATGTACCTATTATGCATTGCAACATCCTTATTATTGTAGAATAGGTAAGGGAAGATTGGGTTTGTTGGTGCAGGTCACATGCACCTTGAATTGATATATGTCAATTCATCACATGTTTGGTTGTTTGTCTTCATTCTATTCAGAACTGTGTTATCACCAGAATTTCGTCCGCAAATTGTTACAAGAATCCAGCATCTTCAAAACACCCATTAGTTCACTCATGGACCAAAAATGCATTTCCAAAAGTTCCAAAACTATACAAACAGTTATAAAATCAGCACGCACTAAGACTACATAGGGAGCACGCACACATGCGCCATCCAGAAACGCAAGAAAAGAGCACATGCACATGATGCGTGAATATGGACACAAAAAACCATGCACCCCTCAGAACGACACATTTATGATATTGGTCGGCCTTCCACCCACTTCTGGTTCAGCTTCCAAGTTGATTTAACACCCAAATCTCAGCTGAATCTTACTGGGGGGTTGGTCAAATACCTAAGGGGGCTGTAAAGGGCCCCTTGTTCACACTAAGAATGGTTGCATAACGCCTCAAAGGTATGTTATAAAAGGAGGCCATGGGTGCACTATATTTATAAGGAATTCATTTGTATTGTTATGCTACCTATATTCTCTTGGAGGATGCTCTTTCCTTGTTAAGAGCATACAAGCATCATTTCATTTGAGCTATTCACATCACCTCTTGAGTAAATGAGCTTTGGATTTCTTCACCATTTCCTTCAAGTTTGCTAGTTGTAACAAGAGCTCTATATTTGGGGGTTCAAGAGCCCTCCCTTGGAAGAAGAAGGGACTCATAAGTTTTCCTTTCTCTTTGGTGTTTTCCCACTAATACAATCCTATCCATTGGTGGTATGAGTGTTGTTTATTTTTGGTTTTTATGTTCTTATGCACTCTAGTTTAGTTTATTTTATTTTTCTTAGCTTAGTTATTTGTTTATTCCTTATGCTTTATGTTTCTAACTCTTTAATTCATTGTTGTCTTTCCTAGCTAACCCAACTAGGCCTGTAAGCATCCCTATTTTTCTCATTTAGGTGACAAAAGGGGTGCAACAAATTGGTCACTCCACTGGGGAAAGGTATCAATTCCTTCCCCCATTTGGGTTATTTTATCTCTTCTTTTTGTTTATTTAACTTGCAGGAACCATAACCGGCCCAAGCCTACCTGCAAAAATCCAAATTCAAAGCTGAGCTAAGAGAATTTCATCCGAAATTTTCTTCACATCCATGTAATAGAAGTGCACGGGTTTTTTGACCCACAGACGCGTCTTCAGCGCACGTGCGCTCAACCCACTATTTTTCTCAATGCATTCTACGCACCTGTGCCAAAGGGTCATTTTTTAGTTTCACATTGGCACCACATGCACCTCTATCTACTCTGGCACCCATAGTATGCCCAACAGCCCAACCAAGTTCTGGTACCCCCTCTACCTCATCTTACACCCTAAGCTCTAATGAAATCACTATGCCTTCCTATATACCTTATGGACCATTACCAAAAAATAATCCATACTTTCCATTTCCTGGCCCCCCATAGCCCATGGCTCCACCATAAGGACCTCCACATGCTGGGGTTAACTTTGTTCATCCCTCTCCCATTCAACAATATCAAAATTTTGAACAGTTGAATACAACAAATCCAACCCATTAATCGAACAATGACAAAAAGAAAGGAAAAAACTGAAACAATAATAATCCTAGACCAGGAGGAAACCAGAACCACCCCCAACAGAATCAATCTACTGGGGGAAACCAGAATCAAGGGAACCACAACCCCCAAGGGGGAAATCAAAACAAACGACAAAGGAAGAACAACAAAAATCTTTGAAAAAACTTCCCTTGTGCCCTTTGTGGCGAGTATGGCCATTATACTCACCATTTCCCTCAAATTGTTGACTTCAAATGGATCAAAGAGTCTAGAAGTGGACCACTTCCCCCAGCACCGCCTGCCCCCCAGCAGGCCCCATAACAATATGTATAGCAACCACCCCCTTCCGTACTACAAAACCCTATTCCACACCAAGGGGTGATGAACACCCAACAGGAGATGCATCCAAGCCATCACCCAAATCCCCTTCTTTTACCCCCCACCGGGCGTACAATCTTTCCAGGTAGCTGCAATGCTTACCCTTCCCAATATGGTACGGGAAATCCTAGTATGGTATCTGCATCCGCTTGAGATGGTCCCTCAACCATCCCTCCCTCCCCAAACAGAAGGAATCCCGATGCAGATTCCAATACTTACCCCCACCATCCCACCCACGCCCCCACTCACTAGCACCCCTGCTACAGCTGGGGGCAAACAAAAGAAGAAATATCTCACCACTTCACCCCCACCATGATTTCAGCCTCCTTGTGCACTATGCGAGAAATATGGACACCCCACTAATAAGTGCCCATCTCTCCCTGAGCTACGCAATTTAATTCAACTTCCACGGGCACCGACGTCACTCGTCACTTCCTCCAATGCTACCACTATGCCCATGAACACAGGTAGAAAAGGGTGGTGAACCAAATTTACATGTGCCATTTGTTCTGAGTATGGCCATTACACCCACCATTACCCGGTGTTACCTCAATTTCGACAGACTCTAACGGTCGTCCGCCAGAGCTTCCAACAAGAACCTCCTCCACCCACATCATCTCACACGCATGTCACTGGCATCCACTATGTCACGAGCTCGATCAATGAATGTATGAGATGTCCTTGCTCTCTATGCAAATCACTTGATCATTTCACATATCAATGTCCTATGATCATCGAATACAGGCATCGTCAAATGGCCCTTATTCAAAACCCTACACCCCCCCCCTCCAGTAGAACCAGTGAGTAACCCCACCCCATTACTTGATTTGGTTCATATCTTCTTTCCTAAACCTAAGGCACTCCCTACTCCCCCATGGTTCCTGGATGATTTATATGAGGATTTTCCCCCAAATACCCCCAATTCTCCAATTCATTTCCCCACAGAAATTCTATGCCCGACTACCATTTTTAACCTGCAGTATATTGATATTTGGTTCATGTCAAGCAAACCATCGCAAACCCCTTGCATCACCCTCCCTACATATTCACCACCCAAATAAAACCACGCAGTGACAGTCACCAATGTTGTTCCCCCAGATCCACTATATTCTCGACAGTTCCACTGTAACGAAGACATCCTCGAGGAATTAACCACCCTCAATTTCCCATGGGATCTGCTCCATCACCGAGCGCTCTTTCTCTCACAATACACCTTTGCACCTCTTAGCCAAACCTCCATATACGCAATCAAATCCAAATATTTTATCCGATCAAGGCATATAGACTGGTTCAAAAACCCTATCCTTGCCCCCGATGCTTTTGAGGAAGGTAATATGGCCAACATTTCCCCCACTGTCAAAATTGATATTTCCATCAAACCTGGAATCATAGAGAAAATCACCATCAGCACTGCATGCTCACCTAAAGAACTCAGTGTGTACGAAACTCTCTTCCAATAATACCGAGACATTTTTTCCTGGTCATACACAGAGATGCCTAACCTTGATCCCTCTATTGTCGAACATCGCATAGACACTTGGCTAGATATCGCACCTATACAAAAAAAGCAACGCCCATTACACCCATCCAGAGAAGTGGCCATCAAAGCTGAAATTGACAAATTATGCATTGCAAGGTTCATATACCCCATCACATATACATCATGGGTCTCCAACCCCATCCTCGTTAACAAAAAACAGTGTACTATCCGCGTTTGTGCGGACTTTCGCGAACTCAATCACGCTTGTCCAAAAGAAAATTTCCCAATGCCCTTTATCGACCAAATTATCAATGATTGTGTTGGTCATGAAGCTTTGTCCTTCATGGACAGTTTCTCAGGCTACAACCAAATTCAAATTCACCTAGTCGATCAATACAAAACCACATTCACTACCCCTTGGGGTACTTTCACATATTGTGTCATGCCTTTCAACCTCCAAAACGTCAGTGCCACCTTCCAACACACCATGACATACATCTTTAATGAACTGGCTCAAGTCATCCTCGCCTACTTGGACGACCTCATCGCTTGATCCAATAAATGCACTCAACATCTTGCTAACTTACGCATTGTCTTTAACAGGTGTCGTCGGTACAATATCCGCTTAAACCCTCTCAAGTGCATATTCTGTGTCACCGTTGGATGCCTCCACGGGTTCATCATTTCCCAGCAAGGTATCATAGTATACCCCCTCAAAATCGAGGCCATCATGGAAATTCCTCCTCCTCAGAATTTATGTCACCTGCAAAGCTTACAAGGCAAAGCTAATTTTTTACATCACTTTGTCCCCGATTGCGCTACTCAAGCACATGGCTTCCTTCGCTTACTACTCCAAGACATCCCATTCCAATGGGATGAACATGCTCAAAATTCTTTTGATGATCTCAAAGAATCCCTCTCCAATGCCCCATTGATTAGTCCAACCGACTATAACCACAACTATATCCTCTACTTATCGACCTCAGCCATCTCTGTAGAAGGAGTTCTCGTCCAATTAGGGGATGACGAATGGGAGCATGTCATTTATTATGTTAGTAAAAACCTTTTAGGGCCACCCTTGAAATACAATCATGAAAATCACCCTTGTAGTTGTCCTCGCAGTCTATAAATTGTGACATTACATCCTACTTCGAACTACCAAAGTCGTCGCAGATTCCAACACAATGCACTACTTGCTCAGTCGTCGGCAAATCAATGGAAAATTTGTCTGATGGATCGTCATCCTTCAAGAGTACGACCTCGAATTTTCCACACCCAAGAGCAAGAAATCCCTCGTCCTTACCGAACTCATTACAACATTTCATTCTAATACTACCAACTCTCCCGTCAATACTGACTTCCCCGACGAACATCTCTTTTTCATCCCTTAAGATGACCCTTGTTACAGCAATCTCCTCGTCTACCTCTGAACAGAGAAGTTCAGAAACCACCTCTCCAGAGATGATCATCAATGTATTCAGCACCAGGCCCCTTGATACCTCCTTATCGATGATATATTATATCGGAGAGGGGTCAACACCATACTTCGTCGATGTTTGACCATCGACGAAGCTGATAGAGTCTTGAATGACTACCACAGCGGCACATGCGGTGGCCACCTATCAGGGATGTCTACTACCCAAAAAATCATTCAAGAAGGCTATGTTTGGCCCATATTGTTTCACAACTGCATCCACGCCATGAAACGATTTGAAAAATGTAAGTTTTCCAACCTATGAAGTAAAGAAATGCATATAGATTCTTAAGCAAAATAAAATTTAATCAATGGCTCATACACAGAGTACACAAAGATTATATACCGAAAACCCTCAACCGGGAAAACCTTTCTTATATTCATTATATCGAATTTCACCATTCACCATACAATATATACAATGTTTTTAAGTATTCCTTAGATACCAAAACCCTAATCCCTTAATTCATGATAAATTTAGAAAACCGCTAAAAATAGCAAAAACCGCCCAAAAACAAATTTTGGGGCTCTGCGCATAACCAAGGGGGCATACCTGCCCCCCCTGGGACCCCCCTAGGAAAGTTCCCAATGCACACGACACAAAGAGCACTACTAGAGGGATTTTAAGACGCAGTTGTTGAATCTGACGCACCCACACACACACCCAAGAATATAACACATACCCATAACACATACCCAACAAAAAATGTCATCTATATGCCAACAAAGCAAGAGCACCACCTACTCTTATCCACCTAGTCATTACTGTAGGCCCCTTTTGAAAATGGGGCATAGACTTCATGACTTTCAACCATCCATATAGAAATGGACATAAATACATCGTCATCGCAGTCGATTATTTTACCAAATGGGTTGAAGCCATGCCCACCCTTAACAACCCCGCTGACACTGCAGCGGGTTTTTTCTTTAACCATGTCAACTCCCACTTTGGAGTCCCCCTACAATTAGTCTCTCATCATAGGAAGCACTTCGAGAATGATATTTTCATCGAACTCTCCTCCGGGTTAGGCTTCTCCCACGATTTCACCTCCCCATACTACCCTCAGTCCAACGGGCAGGTAGAGGCGGTCAACAAGGTCCTCAATACCATGTTGCAGTGCATGGTAAACAAACATAAGACCAGTTGGCACCTTATGTTGTTTTCTGCACTGTGGGCTTATCGCATGACAGTTAAAACTTCCATTGGTTTCACACCATTTCATCTAGTCCATGGGGTCGAGGCCACTCTCCCCATCGAATGTGAGATCCCCACATTATGCACCGCTATTGAGATATTACCCGACACTACTTCGATGGAGCAGTGTTTTCTAAACTTAGAGTCATTGGATGAATATTGTCGGTCTTCATTACAGAACAATGAGGTAGCCAAAAAATGATCGAAGGCCACCTTTGATCACCATGTCAACCTTCGATCATTCAACGAAGGTGACCTTGTCCTTGCTTACGATATTGCCCATGATACATTCGGCCATGGAAAGTTCTAGTCATTATGGCTTGGACCTTACATCATCCACCATTGCCTCACTAAAGGCGCATACATCCTGGCCTCCCCCGAAGGCCACCCCCTCAAGGAACCTATCAATGGGTTGTACTTAAAGAAATTTTACACCTGAGCATAGCCATGTTACACTAGGATTTTTCTTTTTGTATATTTTTTAGTCTTCTTTTTTCTCTATATCATGTGTCTAATCCATCATTGGTATTATTGATATATGCCTCCTCCATCGGCCTTCCACATCGGTAATTCCAACAGAGCTAGCCGTTGGACACGGAATCTTGCTTCGACCACTTGAGCCCTCTATACCCCCTCGCATGAACTGCTCCACTCCAGTGGCATATGCCTAGGCTCAACTACCAACAATCAAGCATAATACACAACCTTCATTGGCCTCCTTGTCGAGGCCAGTAGCCACCATATTTGTCACCTTAGCGTCTTACTAGATTCCCAGCTTGTCGTCCTCCATCTTAATAATGTGTACCGTGTACGTGATCCATGCCTTTTCCACAAATACCTGCAAGTTAGACTTTTATCTCAACATTTTGATTCAATCAAATTCACACATATTCCACAACAATAAAATCATATAGAAGATAATATGGCTAACCTAGTGTTAGATTGACATTTATCCCATCAAGTTACCATTACACATACATAACTCATCAAAAGTCTATCATAGCATATAGATTAGACATCATCAAAAGAAATAAAAAAAATCAACACATGTGAACATCACACAGATCCAAAAATGTGTGTGTGTGTATATATATATATATATATCGGTCAAATGTGCCATCAATGTTTACAAAAAATAGTACATCAAGTACAAGCATCTGTAGGTAAGTGACCATCTCACTCCTATAGATACAAAAATAGTGTCACAACACCATATACAAAATAGGCTTGCAAGCCTCTATAGATTCAAAAATCAATCACCCGAGGCACTCAAGGTGCCTCTAAAGCACCACCATGCGGTCCTCCCTCTAGAGGAGGTACCCCACCAACTATCGGCCCCTCAAGCCCTGGGGGAAACCGCCCAATCATCACTGCTCCCACTACAGCTGCTCTATGGATCATCATCTATGACTCTGTCAGAAGACCAATACACTTCTCCAGGATCCCCTCATCCTAGATGTGCACCCACATACCCTCGAGCACCCCTTGAAGCATCGCCTCTAATCGGTAGCGAAAATCCTCAAAATATCTCTTGACCTTAATCGGAGGAACATGTGACAGACCTGCATCGGGGTCATCATAGCGGTGTCTCATGGCTACTCTCTCATCATCAATGGTCCTCACCCCAAAATCCTCCTGTCGGCGTCTCTCCCATGCCCACGACTCTCCCCACGGTGATCTCACTGGCCCCTGATGAGTCGATGCCCTGATCAAATCCACCTCGTGCCCGCGAGGCCCCACATCTGTACACATAACAAACAAATGATAGCATCAGCATCCATCCATACATGAAATACATGCTATACTATCTCAATCTCAAACCATCAAAACAAATAAATCAACATACCTCTCTGGTCGAATGTCTCTCCAATAGGTGGCACCATGTCCGGGTCCCCCCGAAAGTCCAACCCACTATACAAAATTGGAGGATAATCTGTGGCATCTGAAACCACGCCCATGCAACCTCGGTCATAAATTAATGACCCCCTTCCTCACCACCATGGAGAACCAAAATCATCCCCCACTGCCTCAGTCACGGCTCTCGCACATCTGGTGCATCCAAAAGCACTCTAGGGAGGGCGCAACATAGGCACCCTCTCCAAGAACCATGCTACCAATATGGATCCAAAGGAAAACTCCCCTGAGTCTATAGCTCGAAACCTGTTGAGTTGCCCCACCATCTTGGCATGCAACATCAAGCCCCAGGCGAAATGCTCACCCCCCAGTGCCCTCTCCATAATCTTCAGTTGACCCCCACTGATCTGCTAAGTCACAAGAGACCCATAGACTCTCACAACCATCACTTCCATGAAACGATGCACAAGGGCATCCATCACCTCAATACTCACCATTGATCCCAACATATAGTTCTCCCCCACACAAAACCTCTGGGCAAAGACAGCCAATTGTCCATCCCCAGGTAGAACGGGCTCTGTCGATAATGGGGTTCCTCAAAAAGGGAGCCCAATTAGAAAAAAGCATCCTCCATCGTCGTGAATTCTAGCTTCTCACCACACACAATGAAGCACTACTAACTCGAACTCCACATGGAAATCAAGAACTGCAGCAAGTACTCCTATGCCCACACGAGTGAACACTCAAAAAACTTCAACAACCCACAAGCTGCCAAAGTGTCATGTACCACAGACTCCTCATCCCTCACTGCCTCCCTCATTCATTCCCAGTTGCTCTCTCTCCAATGGATCAGCATCACCAACTGGTCACCTGCATCCACATAAACAGTATTTTATTAGCCATCACAACCCATAAAAATATCAAAATCTCCAAAAAAAAAAAAAAAGATAAATTTTTACACCCATCTGCTTTGCCTCAAAGGAGCGACATTTTTTCCCATAGGCACACACCTATGCGTGCCTGTTCATCCTACAATCGTGCACTCGTGCATGACTATTGGCCATACAGGGGCACACCGATGTGCCCCTATCACACATATAGATGTGCATCATAGCACGCTTGTTCAATACACAGTTGCACACACATGCGCAACTGTTAGGAACACAGTCACGCATGCATGTGTTTTTGTGCTCCGAACAGGCGCACATTACATGTGCGTCTATTTTTCCCCTTCAAGCACCCCCATGTGTGACTCTCCCAATTATATCTGTGCACTCTTGCGCATGCATCTTTCGATCACCCGCGCACTAGGGGGCCCACACTCACAAAATCCCATGTACGGTCATTCATACAACCCCTACCCAAACAAGAAATCCTAACTACTATGCAGGAGGATCCGACCACTAACCTAACACTCGTGGATCCTGAATCGGCTGGCTCAATCTCCTGAAATCTCCAAATCTCTCCTCAAAACTCTCATCCACACACTATGGTCGTAGGTACAAATGAGGTGTCACTGTGGGCCCTACAGTTATATATAGTCCCTTTGCCAAAACTTTGACGATCATTTCCAAGAGCTCTGTGCGTCCATTTTCCAATCCATCTTCAGTCGCAGAACCAAGATTCTGCCACCTACACAATCACACTCCTTGGGTCGCCATCTTTCCCCAGCCCCCGGGGACCATTTTTCTCACATCACACCCAGGTATGCATGCTCATGTTCAAAATTATCAAATAACCATTATATGTTCCTCATCTTCAGATATTGTTTATGTTGGGTATTTGGTTTTCATGTGTGCAGGTACTTGGTCACCACAAATAAACATGGCCCTTTCAGGTATAAGAACGCTACTGGCATATAATCATTCCCTATGGATATCAATTACATCTCCCAGTTACACCCTCGGATATTTACCTCTAAGGTCCCCTCATCCGACTCTACAATACTCACACCTCCACTGCATTTCAGTACTGTCACCCAGCTGCACCCTTCTCTACATGAGTTGTCCCATTTATAGTCCCCCTTGACATTTTGACACTCATGCTTCTTTCACCCCTTAGGGTTGGGAGTCCTCATAGTATTTTCATTCTCGAGAATTAGCTGCATGCTCCTTCTCCTCATTTTGCTAACTTCCCCATAATGGACTCTCATGTAATCTTGTCCCAATTCACCTTTTTGATTGCACCTCCACAGTATCATTATCCCTCCATCTCATCCACCATCAGTTTCTCCATCTGCAAATTTTCCTCCATTCATTTCACCTAATATAGAAACCCACCTATGGGGCCCCCAGCCTCCACCTGTTTTCCACACAACTTGCACCCTCACAAGCTGAGCCATATTGCACTAGGGCACCTAATTCTGTATCTGTACACTTCTCCCAACCAATTCTTTATTTATTTTGGTAACTGTACAAAGCCTTTGTTTTCAGCCATTACATAGTTTTTTTTCATCACCTTTGGCGACATTACTTTTTCCGGCAAAAGAAACCCCTGTCATCCTTGGTTGGGGCATACATTATCTTCTACTCCTGTTGACATCATCCATAAACCTCGAGCATCCCACATTCCATGTACCCTCGATCTTTGAGTTTGTCTACTTTCTCACACCTCTAGCACAGTTTAACCCCAATCTAGTCATCCCCCTGATACTAGATTCAGTTTCACAGTTGTTGCCACTTCTCCTTTGCAAATCTCCCAACCAAGGGAAGTCTTGAGTCTCCCCGTCTCTCGAATATGTCCATGTTCCTCCTCAGTTCCTAATTTTACCTGGTGGATTTCATAAAGCCCTTTTCTTCTTGGAGTCATGTTTCCCTTTCTGTCGGCATCAGCATAGTTCCTAGAAGGGCGATAATATCTTGGCTCTCATTACCTTTATAATGTTGAGTCTCGGATGACACAGAGAGAACCATCATTTCTCTACATTGTCGTTGACCCGCATGACATTCAACTTCAACACTTTATCATGTGGAGGCGGGTCTTACTTTGCGACTATTGCAGTTTTTTTTATATATGCCAAAGACCTCTAAAATTTGATAGACTATCAATGTATGCGTATCATCGACAATTCTCACATGTGTCCTTACCTTGTTCAGAGTTTGTTCACCATCAAAATTTTCCTTTGCCATTATCAAACCACCCTGGAGGGCACTGCAGTGATCTACGTCAACACATAGTTTCAGTTACTGTATTACACATTTTTGAGTTACATGACACGAGCATGAGGCATGCCCACCTCATTTGTACACAGTTTATTTTTTCACCCCTTGCGAAAGATTTGGGTCTTACAGGTTCCCCTCTCCCTCCAATGGGACACTCTTGATACTCCCATCAACACTCTTTCTTACAAAGGTACACTCAATAGAAGAAACATTGATGTATTTTGGCTATACGTATGCTCCTAACCTCACACATCAGGGGGCATCTATTATCACCGGAATTCCATCGGCAAATGGTTACAGGAATCTAGCATCTTCAAAACACCCATTAGTTCACTCATGGACCAAAAATGTGTTTCCAAAAGGGCCAAAACTATACAACCAGTTATAAAATCAGCATGCACTAAGACTACAAAGGGAGCACACGCACATGCACCATCCAGAAATGCAAGAAAAGTGCACATGCACACGATGTGTGACTTTGGACACAAAAAACCATGCACCCCTCAGAATGGTGCATTTATGATATTCTTTGTCCTTCCACCCACTTATGGTTCAGCTTCCAAGATGATTTGACACCCAAATCACAGCAGAATTCAACTGAGGGGGCTGGTCAAAGACCTAAGGGTGCCCTAAAGGGCCCCTTGTTCACACTAAGAACTGGTTGCATGATGCCTCAAAGCTATGTTATAAAAGGAGGACATGGGTGCACTATATTTCTAAGGAATTCATTTGTATTGTTATGTTGCCTATATTCTCTTGGAGGATCATCTTTCCTTGTCAAGAGCATACAAGCATCATTTTATTTGAGCTATTCACATCACCTCTTGTGTGAATGACCTTTGGATTTCTTCACCATTTCCTTCAAGTTTGCTAGTTGTAAGAAGAGCTCTATATTTGGGGGTTCAAGAGCCCTCCCTTGGAGGAAGAAGGGACCCATAAGTCTCCCTTTCTCTTTGTTGTTTTCCCACTAATACAATCATATCCATTGGTGACATGATTGTTGTTTATTTTTTGTTTTTATGTTCTTATTCACTCTAGTTTAGTTTCTTTTATTGTTCTTAGCTTAGTTATTTTTTTACTCCTTATGCTTGATGTTTATAACTCTTTAATTCACTATTTTCTTGCCTATCTAACCCAACTAGGCTTGTAAGCATCCCTATTTTGCTCATTCAGATGACAAAAGGGGTGCAATAAATGTTTTATTTGTCTAGCGCATTGTAGTATGTAATTCAGATAATTTTAAATTGTCTTTACAAAACTCATGCGTCATTGTTTTCATATTGACCATAGGTTGTTCAAATATCAGAGAATCTTGTATGGGTTGCACTTGGTAAAGATCCCCACAGAATATAATGTCAATGTCCCCAAAGTATTTGGTGTGCACATGTTTTATGTTTCTTAGTCTATTGTCGATGGAATATAAGAAGTGACTTCCAATAAACGATGCCTCATCTATGAATACAAGTTGTAGTTTGTCATAAATATTAGACAAGGTATTTAACATTTCCTTATTGAGTGGAAGAAAATCTGACTTGTTAAAAGGAATTAAAAATGCAGAGTGAATTTTTGTTCCACCTGCATTATATCCATATTTTCCTCTATATGAAACTATTAGTCCCTTTGGTTTCATAGGGTCAGTCGAATTCTTTGAAGCATAGATTCATATAATCATTTGGAATAGTGCTTTCGTTGTGAATGTCTTTCTTGTTCCTGCCCCGCCTATAAGGAACAAGTGCACAGGATTGTGCATGTTTAAGAATGTTTTCATTACAATGTCCTTTAGGATTTCTTGTTGTTCTCGATTCAACAGTCATCTAAGAATAAGTTATCAATGATTTCCCAAACCTCATTCATATAATCTTTTAGTCTTGGAAGCTTTGCTTGATATATTTTTCTGACTTGATGCACAATCATCTCTGCATCTCCAAAAAATGACAATTCTTCAATTTTCATGTCCTTTGCAACTCCAAGCCACAAAACTAAGGATTCATATTCTTCAATGTTTTTGGTGGTTTCAAATTCCAGTTTGAAGGACAAGGTTATGACATCCTGAGAAGGATAAATGAACAATACTATAGCACCAACACTATCCTTGGAATATGCACCATCAAAATAGATTTTCCATGTATGAGCACCTTCTCTAGTTATTTCACATTTTGTTGGCAACTAATTTTTTATTTCCAATGATGACTGAGGAAAATCAGTAAGATGAAGAATATTAGATCCTAAATCAATATCAACATCATATATAGGATGATTTGTTGGGTTACCCTCATCACTTATGATATATTCTAGTTGTTATTCTCTATACAGCCTTCTGTGCTCACCCCTAAAGACTGGTATGGTAGCTTAAGAAAGATCCATTTGCAAAGTCCCTCCTAACCTCTTGATCCATGATCTAGATAGAAACATCTTGAATTTGGGAGGGACATCTACAACTACAATATCCATGACTATACTTTTCATAGGTAGTTGAAAAAGAGTGACAACTAGATCTTTAATAACTCCAATACATTTTACTTTTCTTGAGTCAAAGGAATACAACTAATGATATTCTTTAGTAATTTCTAGACCTAATTCATCCATAACATCCTTAGGCATCAAGTTGTGGGATGCCCCTGAGTCCATAAGAAAAGTGTGCAATATTTTATCATGTACATTCAAAGAAGTGTATAAGGGAGGAGACGAGTCATTTTTGTCTTCTACAAGTGGTGCCAATATAATTGTGGGTTTCTCATCCTACAATTTAACTGAGTCTATTGAAAAAGAATAAGACTTGGGCTGCAACATTTTTGAGATAGATTTCTTAAAATCTTCATTTTTCATCAATTTTAAGAGTGGGACAAGAATATGTGTTTTCAAGATTTCATTCTCAAAATTAAATTAGGATTGGGATTTTATAATTTCCTTTGTCTCTTGAACAGGAGCCTTAATGATGGGATAAATTGTTTGTTCTCATGTTCCTTTATTTGGTGCAGCCACTGTCTTGGGAGGGATATCTTCTTTTTTAGTATGAGTATATGTACTTGGTTTTCCTTCCTTTTGTTTTGACCTCAAATTATACTTGTTTTTAGGTTCATTGACTTTTTATCCTTTACTTAACTCATTCAATTGATTTCTCATTAAAGACTCCTCATAAGAAATCTGGGTTAAATGAGGGGAAGAATTTGTATCCCCTAAAAAATGAATTTATTGATATGATTCCTCACTATTTCATTCTTCATCATCAACCAAATTGTTCTGTAAAGGAGTTTGAACCCTCTGATCCTCTCTATTTATCTAATCTCTCTATAGAATTTGAGGTGTATTGTTTGGCCTTCTGAAATTATTTATGTTTCCAAAATCTTGAGGGTTTCTATTTGTTTGTCTCCCTTCAAGTTTTAATCTTTCCATTTCTATATAAAGTGACTTAACCAACTTATTCAATTCATCAACTTGGGGATCATTTCCTGAAGCATCTGAAGATGAGGATTTTGTTTTTTGGTTTCTTCTATCCCTATCATATTTTCCCCTCAACTTATCTAATGCCAATATGTTTGATTCAACCTCTAGAGAAGCATCTTGCATATGGGCCAATGTTGTAGACCTTCTTTCTCTCAACAAAAGACAGAATTATGGGTCAAAAACACTTGCATAGGTTATTTTAGCATACGTTTCAGTGGGTTGAATCTCAATATGAATTTTGTTGTACATCTTGTTAAATCTTTTTGAAAAATATGACACTAATTCACCCTCTTTCCTTTTAAGAGCCCCAAATTATGTAATGTAATATAAAAAGTCATTTTTGTCACCCCAATGTCTTAAAAAGGCATCATCTAGGGGTTTAATTCCAGTTGTTGATCCAGGAGATAAACTTGTAAACCACTTCCTGTCTTCTCCATCTATACTTTGCACAAAATCCCTCATCTAGACATCTTCATTTTCAATATTCAAATTATGTGCATAGTTGTAAAATGCAGCAAGATGTTATTCTGCAGTGATATCTTCCTATCATGTAAATTTAGGAATGAACTTAAGGTTATATCCTATTGGAAGAGAATTCACGGGTTGAGGAAGAACTAATGGTTCATACCTAGCAGCCAAAATGGCATCCATTTTGTTTTGAGGAGGATTAATCCCTGCCACTTGATTTGGAAAAGGAGGACTCTAAATTTTAGGAGAAGTAGAAGGTGACTTGATAGGTAAAAATGCAATATGTATAATAGGTGGTTTTGAAAAAGGAGGAGTACAAGGTGGAGAAGATTCAGATTTAACATAAGGTGGATGAGACTTGGATAGAGCTGGGGGGATCTCAATAGAAACTAAGGTTTCTTCTTCTTTACTCACGGGGAACTTAAAATAATGGGGAGAAGGAGAACCTAAGAAAGGGAAATATTCCAAAATTTCAAGTCTAAACCACTTTACAATTTTAGGGGATGCAAGAAAATCAAAACTATCCAAGTTTTCTTCTTTCAGGTCAGGAGAAAAAGTTGAGTATTCTATAGGAAAATCTCCTAGTTTTGAATTTACAGGAACTTCAGTAATAGGTAAATGAGAAACATGAGAAAAAACAATTGGTGTAGGGAAAACGGAGTCAAGTAGGTCTCCCGAAGTACCTGAAAATTTAGAAGAGGAGGCCCCTTCCAAATCTTTTCCCTTCTTTATGATTTTTTCTGGATGAGGTTCAGGTGTATCCAAAAGTGGTTGTGGTTTAGACCTCATGTGCCTACTCCTGGGAGCCATAGCTGAACTTTGGAGTCGCCAGGTGCACTATGTAGTCTTTTTGTTTATTGTTTTTTGTACACCAACAAAATCAATAGTGTCTTTGTCGTACAACCCAGAGAAATATCTTCAATATGTTCCCCGATAATGACACCAAAAATGTTAGCACTAGAAGTAACACCTAGACTGTTGTAGATTTAAGCTTAATACACATCAGAATGTAAATAATAGTTGTTTTAAAAGTGTGGAAAATGGATGTGAAACTCAGTTGTAATGTCAATCACAAAACCCTCCATGAAATACACACCAACAAGCAAGGATTTAAATGGCTTCAAATCAACGGTTAGAGATATAAATGGAAGATAGAAGACTTAGCAAGAAAATTAAAATATGCATATTAGATCACATAAGGTACCTCTAGAATACACATGTAAGAAAACTCATTTGAATCAAAAATTCTTAATCCAAAGAGAAAAACACTTTGATCAATATTGCATAAAATACCAACAATAGATCATTTATTGTGATAAGAAAGAAAGCATCATGATGAATCCTTCATCATATATTAATACCAAAGTCATATAGAACAGAAATGATAGTAGGAAAAGACTATATTTTTACCATTAAATATTCTTGAGTTTGGTGCATACATTAGAAAAATTATGTTACAGTATGAGACTAAAGATAAGAGTTTTATCCCCAACCATTCGAACCTCCTATCAAGTTACAGTCTATCTTAAATAACAAAATCTCTAAGAAAAACATCTTTAGAATTTTTCACCTCATTTCATCATAGGAATTTATTCCTTAGAAAGGAGTGGTAACAAGTGTACAACAAAAATATAACAGAATGTTATTTTGCAGGAAAATGTTGGCAATGTATTGAACAACCCTTAACAACTAGTGATGTGGATTTACTACATGCACCTCCTTGAGGTAGGTGGCCTTCTAATGTGAAATTGAACCTATAATGCTAGTACAAATTCAACTTGAAACCTGGAAATCCCTCCCACCTTCAAAATATTCATAAATATAAGTTTTCAACATTAGCACTACAAAGTGTCCTAAAACACCCAGTTTGCAGCATCAGTGAGTCCTAAAAATTGTACCAGAAGTAGGATAAGACTTCGATAAATTCTGCAAAATCCTCACAACCTAAAGTAACTTTGGAGAAAACATATGAAGATGTTAAGTTTAGCTCAAAATCCAAAATTATCATTTAGTGTTGTAACTACATGCAAAAAGTAAGTCATGACAAAAATGATGTTGATATGAAATGTTATTATGTATTCATCTTTTGTTTCTTGTACTCCTTCTAGTAGCAACCATAACCAGCATATCTAAATTCCTCTTTGCTACTGTCTCTTTGAAAGGCTGGAACTCTGCTTTTAACTTTTTGATCCCAACTTGGAAAGCTCTCTTATGCTTATACATATTCTTGACTTTCCTGTGAAGGTGTAAACACCTCTTAGCTATGAAATTTTCCTTATCAATATTCTCCTCATATAGATCTAGCATATCTTTCAACTTGACTCGGGTCTCCAGATCCTTTCTTTTCAATGTGTCATTTTCAGTTCTTGCCTCCTTGAGTTGCCTCTTGAGCCTTTTGAAAGTAGGATTACTTTCATGAGGAGGGGTGTTGATATCAATAATATCTATGGTCTTCTTGGAAGACTAATATTTTTCCTTTTACTGAGATGAAGCTTCTACTATATCATCTTCCACAGGAACATGCTCTTTAGATGCTGATCTAGTAAAAGGTCTTCTAGGTTAGATGTTTTCTCTAGCAATTGATGGGGAAAGGACAAGTTTTTTTTCCTTTCAAGATCTTTGATTTGCTTGAAGGTATTTCCATAGGATTAGGTTCTTCCACAGGTGAAATTTCTCTATGAGAAGGTTGTGAGGGACCACCTTCTTCTGATTTATCAATATCCTAAAAATATTTATCACTCCTAGTCATCCTCCTCTTCTTGCTTGAATTTGAATGCATAGTCTTCTCAACAAGGGTAGGAGTTTGTCTTTTGGACTGTGGTGTAGGAGAAATATCTAACTGAAAATATGATGCATCTAGGAAAGCTTCCCAATCAGTGTTAGTCTTCTTCAACTCTTCCATTACTAACATTTTGATTATACCAGAGTGAAAAATACTAGTCTCCACCTACTTGGACTTAACCTAGACTCTATCTGGCATCTTGCCAATATTCTTGAAAAGGTAAAATGGAAGGTTCATGGATTCTTTCACTGTGAAGTGTAGTAGTAATCTGATATGGTATTGATATACCATATTGAACCTTCCTTCACATGTGAAGTACATTTGGATGACCCTAAGAATCATGTCAAAATATTACAACATCTGACTTATGGGTACTCCTTCGGATAGGTTGTCTCCTTGATATTCAGGTTTAAATAATTACTTGGAGAAACAAGAGTTCAAAGACATGGATTTGAACCACTTCTTACCACAATCAGGTATCTCTATGGCTACAGAAATAGAATGCTCAGAGACTTTAAACTCCATCATCCCCACCTTAGTATTTGTTCCACTGAAATTAAGTGAAAACTCCTTAGCCACTTTAGGATGTCCTCTTTGCATTTTCTGACAAAATCTAAGGCAGCCCACCCTCTGGAAAATTTCTTTGAAAAATGGTTTAGAATTGATGAGTTGCATGTCATGTGGTTCATGTCTCACAATACCTCCCCCTTTGTGGATATTCTTTCCTTACTTATTGTCCATAATTGTTTTCTTGAAAACCTCACGTAGCCTCTTATGACCGTTGCTTTGTGAAATATAGAATAAACAAGGGATTTTCTGATTTTGATTACAGAGCTGGCATACTTAGGGTTCACCTGACTGAAAAAATTATACACATAAATATTGTGGAGTTAATCAAGTGGAAAGTAGGTAATGATAAGAGGGACAACAATTCAATCTGAGTGAAGCTACAGACAGAAAAAAAGAGACAACTCTCTGTAAATAGATGATTTTATGCACCGACATCCAATTCGCAGCGCTAGTCTGCAGCGCAATTGAACTAGGATTTATGAAAGACTGGAAAGACTTTCCATGTCTGAGAGGGAGCATATAATGATTGGTTAAAACCTGGGCCTTAGATGAATTTCAATTTGACAAGGTTTTGGTCAATCAAAAGAAAGAGGGTTCTCAGCACCAGTCTGCAGCGCACAATTTGCAACACAAGCTTATGTTAAATTTAGAGTTGCTATTAAGTTCATTTCAATTTACTAGACAATAATAGCATACGCAGGATCACTAAGAGAAACATAATCATAAGGTACACAACATTTTATCCTGGGAAACCCTCATGGGTGAGAAATCCCAACAAAAACTTCCTTAATATAGATTGCCAATACAATTCCAAGACTAACGACCAAACCACCAACAATATCCAACACTAATCATGTGCCTCTCTCTTCTTCTTCTTCTTCTAACTGCATCTTCCTTCAAAACTTGTGCACTAGATGAGTGACTTGAGTGAGTGAGTGAATGAGGCATCATCCACTCTTATTTATACTAGTTGGGAGGCACTAGGGTTGTGTCTCTTCATCAAGCAGGGCCGACTTCTCCAATTAGTGTTTAGAACCACTTTAATTATACCTAGGGGCCAAATTCTCAATTTCCACCATATAAACATGGTTTGACCAATCCACAAAAGGGGATTTGGTCTAATAAAAATCCCGACATGATCAATCCACAAAAGGGGATTTGATCTATAATAAAATATCTCAATTATAATTAGAATATTCTTCGCAGTTACAATATTTCAAAACTCCCCCTTAACAAGAAGGGTATTCTACTGACATAACCCAACACACCATCATCAGGAGAAGGAGAGGGTAGCATCATCATCAGCATATGGATCATTGATTGGCACATATATAAATCATAAGTAGTTTTTCTCATGATCAACAACATCATATTTCACAGCATGGAGTTGGAGTAGCATCATCATCATTATCTGCATCAACATATCCATATAGATTGAAGTCATGATCTATAGTATAATAGAGACCATATTCCAACGTACTCTTAAGTTATCTCATCACATGTTTTGTAGCAACAAGGTGAACAAATCTAGGCTCTACCAGATACTAACTCAAGGTGTTCACAACAAAACATATATATGGCCTAGAATTCGTTAGATACATCAACGAACCAAGAATTTGTCTATACATAGTAGCATCAACCAATTTTGATGAAGTATCCACCAGGAGATTCAAATTTGTTTCCATGGTTGTGTCCATGGATTTACATTCCAACATTTCAAACCTCTTCATTATTTCTACTGCATGCTTCTCTGAGTTAAGGAATATCTTCACTGGGCTCTGTCAAACTTCAAGACCTAAGAAATAATTCATCAGGCCTAGGTCTTTCATCGCAAACTCTACAGTGAGATTATTCTTACAATATGTGATGAGATTTTCCTCTCTGGTTAATAATAAGTCTTCTACATACATCAGCAATATAACTGGACCATCGTTCATAACCTTGAAGTAAAGGTTACAATCAACTTTACTCTTGGTAAATCCCAAGCTCATTAGGAAACTGTCAATTCTGCCATAACAATCTCTAGGAGCTTTCTTTAACCCTACAGACATGTGTATTTCTATATTCAACTTCAAACCCTCATGGTTTGTTCTATATGCACTTCTTCTTTGATAACACCATTTAAGAAGGTTTTTTTCACATCCATCTGGTGTAAATTTCACTACATAAGAGCTATGATGGTTATGATTTGGCTACAGGATCAAACATCTCCTCTTAATCAATACCTTATTTTTCCCATCACATTATAACAACCCAGTACACTTTCTTAGCTACAACTTAATATGCACAATCATGTGCTATCTCTGTGTTATTTCCGCAAAGCACTATCTTTCTCAATACCTGAGAGTATGTCCTCTACTCTCTCTGCAACTGTTCCTTCTAGAACCAGGACTCTGCACCTGCACCTGTTATTTCTGAAACTGAGAATGACTTTCTCTACTCTCATTGTAGTTGTTGTACTCTGAGAGTAGCTCCTCTATTATATCATGGCAACATATTTATCTGGAACTGGGAGTGGCTCAATAACTGACACCAAGGGTATCTTATCTTCTTTCATGGAGGTAACTCAATATCATATACAGTGAATGCTCCCCCTAAATCTCATACTATATCAGAATCATGGTTGTTCTGGTTGTCTTAATGAATACTGGAACTATTTCTTCAATTACTGGAACAAATGTCTCATCATAGTCTTATCCCTCTTTCTAGGATAATCCTCTGGGCACAAATTAGTATTTATATTGTTATCCACAACATGATTGATCTGGAAGATCAATCTTGGAAGTCATTACTGAATTCCCTTCTGATCTCAAGGAAAAAATGTATACCCTATTCCTTATGATTGGATTCTTCCTCTATTACTGAAACAAGAATCTTCCCAAGATATTTCATGTCTCCTAGAGGTCTCTGAAGCTAGTCTTCTCAACTCATGTCATTTGTCTCCCAGCCCTGGAAAATGTCTATCCATATGATCCTTTCCGAGATCAGTCTTACTCTTGATTATTGATTTCTTCTGAATCTAAAAAAAACTTCATAGTCTCTGCAGGATAGACTTGGTGTTGAATACCAAGTATTAATTATGAAAATTGGAGTCGGGATTCAAACGAATTCTGCTTCCTGTCATGGTGTCTTCATTATTCATTGACAAATTATAATGTTCAATCATCTTTGGATATTTATGATCATTACGATCAATTTTCATATGTGATACTATGTCTCTAAAAAGTAGTTTCTTCTTCATCTTCTTTGGTACATGGATGTATACATTCATGTACACAACTTGGATAGTTTGCTTCATGTCTCTTTTACTATGTTGCCTCCTACAACCTTCACTATAGTTTCCTTATGGCACCTGTGACCTTCTCGGAACAAGAAAAAGAAGGGAAAAATAGAAGACAGGAATAATACTCTTTAAAGCAAAAATGAGAACAATCATTAGAGTAGCTTCTTTAGAGCTATCACATGTGATATGCCTAAACCAAAGGTTAAAAGTAAGAAATACAATACTGAGAGTAGCACTCTTCTAGTGTTGTGATCAATCATTCCTCCATGGCAACCTAGAGACAAACCAAGAAGTTTCTCCTAGAGGAGATGTTAGTTATATATGGTAAATTATTACAATAAGCATTTATCTCAATATGTTCACATGCTACCAAGTATGATATCTCAACTATGAGGTAGCTACGAAACTTGACATGTGCAATTTTTAATCTTATCAACTTAATCAATCAAACCTAGAACCTGAATTCTTTGTCCTCGAGAATGAGTGTTGCTTCTTTTCTTCCTAGTCTCCTTTACTAAAGATGGCAACCTGTGCTGAGATAATATTATTTCTTGACAGAAGTCTAAGTTAGAGAATAAAATCTATAATATTAGATTTAATCAATCTAATACCTTGACTTTAATTTTGACCAATGATTAGTATGAAGGTCATAACTTCATCATACAATCCAGATGTTCATAATGTCATACCAAATAGATGGATATCACAATAATCAAACCTGGGGTGCATTATTCCTCTAAATGTGATGGATATGAGATCCTTTTGGATATATGGAAAAAAATCCCTTCTCCTACAAATAATCTTTAAATCTTAAAAGTTTAAACATATGTAATTGCATACCTCAGATAGTATTTGCAAGTAGTGGCATCATTTGTTAGCAGCGGTAATAGATACCAAACCTTTAAAAACTTCAAGGGTGTTTCAAAGTTAGTCAGAGATTTTCTAAGGTAATGCAGACTACGACAATAAAAACTAGTCCTAAATATTTCACTGCAACTGGTATTGTGGCTGGTGTTGGTACTGCAATTGGTACTTCAATTGCAACTGCAACTTAGGGTTTTATTAGGAAACCCTAATTTTTCAAACTTCAAATTTTTAAATTCTGATCTAGGGACTAGATGTGTTGGGCTGAGGAAAGTAGGTTAGAGTTGTCTATTTTCAGAAATTCCAAGTTTTACCCCTTAAAAATTGATCTGCGAAAAACTAAACTGGTACTTCTGGTACTAGTTCTGGTTTCCTGGTTTTATGGTTTTTTGGTACTAGTAAAAAAATAGGGTTTCACTTTATGGAGGTATTGGCAACTAAAAAGGTGTTCTCAAGCTACCAATGAGTTCACTAGGCTAGGGAAAACTTCCCTAGATGGTTTTTAGGAAAAAATTCCCTTCCAGCAAAAATCCCTAATTTTCTTGTACGACAATAGTGACATTTTTGGTTAACCAGTGAAATATGCTCTACTTAGTTTATCTCTGATACCATGTTAAATTTAGATCTTCTATTAAGTTCATTTCAATTTACTAGAAAATAATAGCATAAGCAGGATCACTGAGAGAAACACAATCACGAGGTACACAACATTTTATCATGGGAAACCCTTATCGGGGAGAAAACCCAACATAAAAACTTCCTTAATATAGATTTACAATACAATGACAAGAATAAAGACCAAACCACCAAGAATATCCAACACTAATCATGTGCCTCTCTCTTCTCCTTCTTCTAACTGCAGCTTCCTTCAAAACTTGTGCACTAGATGAGTGACTTGAGTGAGTGAGTGAATGAGGCATCATCCATTCTTAGTTATGCTAGTTGGGAGGTGCTAGGGTTGTGTCTCTTCATCAAGCAAGGATGACTTCTCAATTAGTGGTTAGAACCACTTTAATTAGCACTAGGGGTTGGATTCTCAATTTCCACCATATAAACATGGTTTGACCAATCCACAAAAGGGGATTTGGTCTAATACAAAGCCCAACATGATCAATACACAAAAGGGGATTTGATCTATAAGGAAATATCTCAATTATAGATCAATACCTTCAAGTTTCTCCCTGATATCAGAGAAGTCTAATTGTTGGTTCAAAGGCCGACCTGGTTGTCTGATACGGGCCAAGGCACTGTGTGTGCTTATGAGAGATTGACGAACAATTTCATGTACGTCGGCCCCTGGGGGGTTTGGAGTTACTGGTTCAACAGTGATCCATGGATTGTCGTTTGATGTGGTTGTTGTTTGAGGGACAATGTTGTCGTACGAACAACTTCTTGTTACTATAGGTAAGCAGGGAAGGTGGGGGAGGAGTCTTGTGACCTCCTTGTGCCATTAATAGTATTCAGGCCCTCCTTCTAGCGCCATTTGTTGACGGATGAAATTGACCGCTCATCAACTGGAAGAGTGAATCTGGTCCGAGGTTGTCTAATTAACCCAAGCCATTTGGATTAATTCACTCTGATGGGTTTAATGGCTCCGTTGTCACCTTACTTTATAATTTCTTGATTTTGTCACTTCTCTTTATTATTTAAATAATCCACCTTGACTTTGTCACTTTACTTTATCATTTAAATAATATTAACCCATTTCTAGGTCACTTAACCTATTTTCC